>JZLH01S0322478.1:0-12772 GCA_001188425.1 Eucidaris tribuloides | reverse complement strand
AACAAGCATAAAAATGTTTCTATCATGATTTTGCTGACATCAAAATAATTGCAATTTGGTTAAAGGAAGATGTAGCTGGCAACTAACAGGAATAAGTTAGGGGAAAAAAATTGACTTGCGAGTATTGTGGTACATGATGATAAAGAAACCCTAAATAAGGGCTACTGTGTGACACTTACCCTCAGCAAGGCCCTATCAATTAGTAAATTTCTGTTAATTTGACGTCTTTGCGAAGTTGTCCCATAGTCTAAGATCACTGAAACAGCTACAGGGGGAGGAGCTTATTGAATTGAATTGAATTGAATTGTTTTATTTCAGTATCTTCCGTACAATAATATTTTGACAAATGAAAAAAAAATATTACAATATCATTATATAACATCAGTATAATAGTAAATCTACAAATAAAATACATAAACAAATTAACATTTAATATCATTTTATATACAATATTTATACAGAATACAGATGAAGATGGAAAATACCGGAGACCCCTATCACAAGACGAGCTTGATTGTAGATAGAGGCCTCCAGAAAAAAAATCTGTATGGGGTCGATAAGAGTGCAGACAGTAGAGAAAATGAAGAAAAGGAAAGAAAGTGGAAACAAAAGCAAGAAGGAAAATAAAGTGAGAGACCAGTCGTGTAAGTAAGAACTACGCGCATGCACATGCGTGGTGGAGAAAACATTTCAAAATTGGAGATGTGTAGGCTACTTTGCAAGAATAATGATGAATAACTCACGTTTGTTGGAATATTGATTAAAAGACTGCATTGGTCATGTCAGGTCAGTGCAAGGCCAGTGCATGTGCGATCTGATTGGTTGGCTAGAATTGACAGTTACATGTACCCCAAAATTGAAGAAGAAGAATTTGGCACAGGGAAAGAAATGTACTAAAATATTGCCGTTTTAAGTGTTTGGTATGACAGTTTGTTGCATAGCATCCTATCTTGGCCATACTGCACCATAATGTAAAGGAAAGAATACAAAATATTGCATGCTTTGAATTTTAACGAATTTCTTAAAGTGATAGGCTAACATTGTGGACCTTCAATTTAAAAAATTGTCAAACTTTGATATCTGAGCAACATAGTAGTGTTCAAATGGACAAATAAACACCCTAGAATACAAAAGTTTGGAAAGTTACACTGCCAATAGCAAGTTATACATGAATAAACAATAAAACTCGGGGCAAGTTTTATTAACCTAGGTGTACACACAGTAAGTCTATGGGAGGAAATGGGCAGGTGAATCTGGTCAACTTACGATTTTCACTTTTTTAAAGCACTAAATAATCATTTTGAGACACAATTTTTGTAGGGCTTCATTTTTAGACCTCATCAAAGACACTGGTAGCATGGAGAATCATGCTGCTCAGATTTTTTTAACTGTGGTAAATGTTAGCCAATACCTTTAACTTATTCCTATTACTTGCCAGTTACATCTACATTACCTTTGATATGACAGATTCAATATTGGCTGATATGACCATTTTTGCAGGTGGGAGATCTCTTTTTTTTTGGTGGGGGGGGGGGGTTAATTACATGTACATGTATGTAGGGGAGAGCGGGGCTAGTTGGCACGATTTTTGGAATTTTGTCCGTCAAGAGTTAAATAAATTGATTAATTAAATTATATCTATACTAGTATGAAGGGTGTTATCTGGGCTATAATTGAGGGGTACAATTTCAGTTCAAACCTTTTTAGTTTCTTATATATTTTGCTATAAATGACATCATGTCAAGTGTGCCAACTAACCCCACCCCCGGGGTTAGTTGGCACATGGGGTGGGGTAAGTTGGCACAACAGTTTTATGTATGGTACGGTACTATGTTACCCTACAAAGATCAATATTTAATATTTAATCACAGTGTAACAGATGAATACCCTTTAATTTTCTTATGCACATACGTACACACTTAACACTTATTACATACATACATACAGTCACAAACACACACACACACACACACACATACACTCACTACAGTATACATACATTACATGCATGCGTGGCAAACATACATGTACAGTATCCACACACACTGACTCACACATATTTTTAAAATAAAAATACATATTCTTAACAGTCTAACAGATTTTCACAAACATTAAGAATTTGAATAGAATTAGCACTTTTATGTGATTTTGAAAATTTGAATAGATTTGCATAGGGTCTAAGTTTGCATAATTCTTATCTTCCAATATGTCTGGTCTTGAATTTTAATACTTGGCCCTGTCTTGTATGGTCTGGTCTTGTTTTGGATCCATAAGTACATTTTCAACATTGTGTATCATTTTATTTCGAAAAAAAAACCCTGGAAGTAATGCTTTGCGAATGCAATTTGTGTGAATGCACACATTATACACGTAACTCATAGTTCTATATTGGGGGTTTAGTTCGCACACATTTACACATGATTCTGTATTGGGGGTTAGTTGGCACACCTGAAAAAATGTGTGCCAACTAACCCCCGACTCAAAGTGCCAACTAACCCCGAGAGCATTTTTGGGACTTTGAAGACCCTGTGGTCAAACTAAGCAAACAAGACCAAATATGACTAGCCTTATTTTATAGATAAATACAGCCTAATTATAAATAGCAATACTTAAATTCTTATCGTTAGCCATTAGTAAAAATAATCAAAATTATTCGAGAATCAGAAAATTTACTCAGAAGGCAAAAAATCAAACTTATCCCTCTAGCACAAACCATATCAAATCTAATTGGCTCAAAGTTTTATGGTGGAGAGGTGTTGCCAATGCCTACCACCTGAGTGTATTATTGAAGAAAAAATATTTAAGCTGTAAGAGAAAATTACAATGTTCCAACATACCCCACGCGCCAACTAGCCCCGCTCTCCCCTATCTCATAATCTTGATACAAGAAATTTGTTGGTTTGTTTCTATTTGTATAAAGTATTATGGATACTCTAGATCTGTTGCTCTATAAGCAACAAACAAAAAAATTTTTTTGTCTATTTTTTTTTGCTGAAATAATGGCAATTAAGAATTTGGTTATATGACAGATTCAATATGATATTGGCTGATGACAGTTTTTGCAGCTAAAAGGTGTTTTAGGGACTTCCTTATCTTGTAATCTTGATTCAAGAAATATTGTTGGTTTATTTGTTTGTTTAGATTTGTATAAAGTAATATAAAGTCTGGATTTCATTTGGCACTGTAAAACAACCAGCATAAAAATGTTTTTGTTATGATTTTTTTTTGCTGAAGGAATTTCAGGTTTTTGAAACAGATTCAATATGGTATTGGCTGATATGGCAATTTTTTTAAAAACATCTTTATCTTGTGATCTTGATACATGAAATTCTTACTTGGTTATTTGTCTCTGTCTATCCATCTGTTTGGTGGATGCATTCTGTGGGGACTGAATGTAATGTGGTTTTCGTGACTGTATACAAGTTTTTAATTTACATGTATTTACCTGCCCATTTAAAGGCAAGGTTCACCCTGACATCAAGTTGGTTTTAAAGTAATAGGCTAACATTGTGGAGCTTCAATTAAAAAAAAAAGTCAAATTTTGATATCTGAACTACATAGTAGTGTTCATATGGACAAATAAACAC
Organism: Eucidaris tribuloides; assembly: GCA_001188425.1. Lineage (NCBI taxonomy): Eukaryota > Metazoa > Echinodermata > Echinoidea > Cidaroida > Cidaridae > Eucidaris > Eucidaris tribuloides. Next base: position 9,185 of record JZLH01S0322478.1, on the reverse strand, counting down.
CCTAGAATAAAAAAGTTTGGAAAGTTACACTGCCAATGGCAAGTTATGCATGAATAAACAATTAAAACGCGGGACGAGTTTAAATAGCCTAGGTGTACACACAGTAAGTCTATGGGAGAAAATGGGCAGGTGAATCCGATCAACTTACGATTTTCACTTTTTTAAAGCACTAAACAATCATTTTGAAATACAATTTTTTCAGGGCGTCATTTTTAAACCTTATCAAAGACAATGGTAGCATGGGGAATCATGTAGCTCAGATTTTTATAACGGTGGTAAATGTTAGCCAATACCTTTAATAAAAGCAGAGCAATGAGAGAAACATATTAGTGAAAGTTTGGCGAAAATCCACCTAAGAATAACAGAGTTATGAAGTGTCAAAGTTTTAAATTTGTGACGTCACATGCGAGCAGCTCCCCATATGTGATATAAATTCCATAAAAGTGCTGTTTTCTCAGAAATTTGAAAATGATTTTACCCGTGCATTCAATATATTATCAGAAACATTATTCCACACATGCAACTATGAAAAAAAAACCCCATTCAATTATCATTAACTATTAAAAAAATTACAATCAATGGAATTTATATTACATGACATATGGGGATCTGCTCGCATGCGATGTCACAAATTTAAAACTTTGAAACTTCATAATTCTGTTATTCTTTGATGGATTTTCGCCAAACTTGAATAAATATGTTTCTCTCATTGTTCTGCCTTGATTAAAACCAACTTGATGTCAGGGTGGACCTTGCCTTTAAAGGGAAATGGTAAGATAGGAAGAAGTCCTAAAATTTGTTGCGTAGCTTCTATGAGATCAGTTTCAATCAGGTCTAGAGATTAATTCAGTACTAGTTTTTCCTCAAGAAAACAATTCAAGACAAGTGATGTAATTTTGTTTGTCTTACCTGATAGGGCTTGGGGAGGGCTTTCAAATTTCCACACAGAATTTTGAAATTCATAAATTATACTAATTCATGCAATTTTGTTGAAAACCAGTGAAGAATGACAAAAAAGCCTCAGAACCTGAAATGGCATAATTATGAAATGCTTTCTGTTTCAGATCGCGGGATACAGGCGAGACGTTTTACGCTTTGCGTGACTTTCAAGTTTACTTCTGTTGGATAGATACACCATTGTATCTGGTCTGATGTTTGTTGTATTTCTGTTGATACAGTTTGCAGAGTGGTGCACAGATTATGGCAAACATGGCTGCAGGATAGCTGACCGGCCCTACTCCTTAATGGAAGGTAAGTAAAGCAAGATATAACAATTTTAACCCTTAGTGTACTGGGCTATTTGCCTCCATGAAAATACTTGGGGGGGGGGGCTGGGAGGCCCCCCTTATGATCTCGCCCGTCGACCGCGTGATCGCGACGAAAATTGGCACGCACATCGCCCGCCACGTACTCTACAAGATTGTATTGTTATTTTTTTCAAAAGTAACGTCGTTTCATTAATTATGCTAATTTATGCATGATTAATGAGGAAAATCTTTTTGCTCTAAGCCGCTAAATGAAGCTCCAAATATGCTAATTTTTGGTCGAGATACACTTTGTAGTGTTTTTAGCAAATGTACCACCAAAAATGTATGATATCTAAACTTATTCCTTATGTATTTCATTGTTTCATCAATTTCTTATGTATTTCTTTGTTTTTTCGACCTTTTGTGGTGACACTGTTGCGATCATAAATAGCATAAAATTAATCAATTTGAATCTGTAATCGCAAAAATGTTCAAACATTTATGATTTTTGGCTGAAAACACAATTTGTTTTGAAATTGTACATGAAATCAAGTTTTTGAGCAATTTTTGGTACGATATGCACATACAAAATTATGCGTAAGTCCGAAACCACATACCCAAACATCGCGAAAATGGTCTTAAAAGATGCGGAATATTCGAAGGAAAACACTGACGAAACGTGGCGGTGAGAGCTTTTCATGTTGCAGATATATCGCCCTTAACGTCAAGGTAAATAAATAAATAATAATAATAATAAATCTTCAGTCCTCACAAAAGGCTTGGGGGCTGATAAGTCAGGTTTTGTGAAAATAAGTGCTGGTGTATATGTGTGTGTGTTTTTTTTTTTGTGTGTGTATCTGTGTTTGTGTGTCTGTGTGTGGTGTGTGTGTGTGTGTGTTTGTCTGTCTTTGTATGTCTGTGTGTACGTGTGTCTGCCTGTGTGTGTCTGTGTATATGTAACAGTATAATTATTTGCTCAAGAGCATTAATGTATTCATTTTTATTTGTATCTTTTTTTGTCCAGGAATGGCTGGAACAGTGTTCTTCCTCTCTGATCTGTTGAGTCCTGAGTCTGCCACGTTCCCAGCCATGTACACGTGAGATGTATACATCCATGTGGCAAAACTGTTATGGAGAAAACGTCTGTAATGTCATGGTGTCAACCAGTTCCTGCTGCAGTGCATTTAGGATTGTTCAAAACAATGAGGCTTTTCACTTGGGATGAAATCACTGAAACACTGCTTCTGGTATCTGAGGACATTTGCTTGCCTGACTTATAGACACTGTATAACACAAAGCCCCATTAAAAAAAAATGTGAATCTTTGCTATCAGACATGTATGATAGTGTTTGAATGGACAAATAAACACCCTAGAACACAAAACTTTAGACAGTTATGCTTTTACTAGCAAAATATGTGTAGACAAAATGAGCACATGATTTATCAGAGGACAAAAAATCTAGAACACAGCAGTCTTCAGGGGAAAACTGGAGTAGTTCGCTCAATTATTTTCACTTTTTCATAGCATCTACTGGTCGTTTTGAACTGCATTTTTTTTCAGGGCTTCGTTATTAAACCCTGTCAGGGACAACATGGAGGATCATGTAGCTCAGATTTTTTGAACGGGAAACCACTGGTGAGAATCCATGAAAAAATCCAATTCATTAACCCATTCAATACTAGGACCACATTTTTGTGGTTTGCCTTTTTATCTTGGAATGTGGCTGTATTTACCCCATCTAATGAATATGCTAAAGTAGAGAAAAATATCAGCTATTCAATGAATTGGGTGCTACAATGTCATAATGAATATTCATTTCGTTATGAATTTTAAAATATTTATAAACTTATCAAATTGGCAACGGCTGTTGTTATTATGAGGCTTTGGGTTGTTCCACTTTGTTAGTGGGTGATGTATTGAACTAATTGAGAAACATATTTTACGGACGTGTTTTTCCTTTTTATGTCATTTAAAAGTGAAAGTTATTCAATCAAAAATTATTTTGAGTCTTAAATTTCACAGGAAAAATAAGATCTTAAAAATTTCTCCAATAAATAATTAATTAATTAGGCGAATGTTTGACACATCATTCAAATACCCATTACCCTTTATATATAATTGACTATTCCAGTATGTTGCCAATTTGATGAGAGAGCAAATTTGTAGTGATTATTTTACTCTGGACAGGCTCTAGTATTGAATGAGTTAAAGGGGATGAATGAATACCCCCCCCCCTTTAGAATACGGTGACATCACAGATTTTTGCCAGTGCTGGAAACAGTGTTAAACAATGCTTTCAACCCGTTGGAGACGATTAGATTTTGGTATAACACGCATTATGCATAGACCCCGGCACGAAATATCTTGAACTTAATATCCAACGGGTTAATGTCTTATCAAGATAAAAATCATCTACAGTGTATTGCGGTGAGCCAACATTAGCTCCGTCAACAGTTGCTCCTGTGACAATATCTGAGAATACAAAGAGTTACAGTTAGGTTTGCCATTGGGTTTCTAGTTCAGAATAGGGTTAGGGTTAGGGTTGGGTTTGAATTAGGGCATAGGTTCAAGGTAACGATATATGAATAAAATAATTAGTTGCAGCAATTGTCGCCAGAGCAAATGCCGTGTACCAGTATTGGTTATGTGTTAACTGGTGTAAATTGCAGTGAGCTTCTTTTGTTATGGGACAGGGGATTTGTAATCTCCCCTGAACAAAAATTAGTGTAAACTTTGCAGATCTACAATATGTCCATAGATTATCTTTTAGATGCTGGGTAAAACTGGTGTTCTATTGAAGTGCATAGTTGATATATTCAAATTTCCAATTTTCATTGTTTGTGTTATCTATTTGAATTCAAAATCTTGCCATTATCAATTATTCTGTATTTTACATGTATTCTGAACAAATTCAGAATTGTTTGCCTGCTTTTCTATTTAGTTTGTACATATTATTGTGAAAGTTCTCATTATTTTCTACAGTTTAACAATTGAATATGAATCAGTATGAGACCCTATAGGGACATTACAGAAAACATATTTTTTTTCTACTGAACATATTTAAAAGCCTTCAGTAACTGTACAGCTGTGTATGCTGCATATGAAAGATATGTTTCTTAGTTGAAAAGTTAAATTGCTGTCTATTCTAAAAGTTGTGTGATGTTAAAGCTCAAGTAAAGTTTCGGTTGAAATGCATCTTTTCATCAATCTTTGGTGGAGTATTCTGTTGTCACCCCAGACATCAAAAAACATCAAACCTGATGAAAATTGTTTATACAGTACTAATATACATGTACATGTATTATGATTTTTAAACCATCAGTGAGCAGATATTACAATGTAGATTACCTGTGGAAATTGTCTCAATATATGTCCCTCTTACTAACTACAGAATTACCAAAGTCAGGTTCTATTCTCTGTCTGGAGTCCAGGTATGGAAAGTCCATTTAAGTTTGTAGGTCATGTGAAACTCTCATTGGTCTTGCTTCAGTGGTTATGAATACACACACTCATTAATATAGGTTTTCCCGGTCATTTTCGCAACTTTTTTACTCATTTTAACTTATCAATAGTCAAATTCAACTCGTTTCATGAATCCGGACAAATTGAATTTTCAATTTCAAGTTGGACGTTTTCAAGTTGTCAGTTTTGCTTTTCATAAACACACTTGCCTCTTCATTTTCTAAAAACATCATGGATTCAGGTATTCATTATTCAATTTCGAACCGAAAGGTCAAGAGGTTATCTGCGCTCGATTTTACAGTTTCTTTTTCATTTACGTGTAATCTGTTTATTGCTTTAGAAGTTCTATTTAAAACCCTTTTTAACAATGGTTGTCCCTAACAACCTGAAAGCTTACCCGATGCTTGCCCGACATAGCAAGAACTAATGTATGCAAGATTCATTATAACAGGTTTGCGGAATAGCTTGTTTCTAGGACCCCAAGGAAGAAACATCCATAAATTTGCATACTTTTGTGAATTGGTCTATTCGCATTAATTGGAATCCTTATTGTGCTTACTTAATAACCCTAATTGTTACAAATCTTGAGATTCTGAACTTCAAATTGTTCCTCCACACCAGAACTTCACAGCTGGCCAGGAAGTACACAATGTACATTGTCCTCATGTGACTTGAAATTAAATGAGCGCATTTCATAAGACGATTGTACATTCTTGAATATGAATGCGTGAAAGACCCACACCTGTCAATCACATGAAATTGAAAACACGTTGTGTGGCTTATAATTTGACTTCAGTAGTTGAGAAACCGAATGCTTTGAAATGAAATTGAATATCAGTTGGAAGAAAAAGAATGATTTTTATCACGGTTCGTTCTATTTCACTTGAAACTGAATGATCTGGATAACAAATGGAATGCAAAACGTGTGAAAATGACCGGGAAAACCTATATTAGCTAGTTTGCCCATTCCAAGTTTGATGTACAGTACACAATACAATGCACTGCACTGTATTCAGTACTGCACTGACAGGTCTATACCTTTACTAGTGAGTGTGTGTATTTAAAAGCAATGGAGCGAGACGTGATGAAGTTTAATAGGATCTACAAACTTATGTGGGCTTTCCATATTTTAACGTAAAATAGTGAACAGTGTTTGATTTTGGTAAATATTCTGATCTTTGGGGGAACATTTTTATTGGTACACACTGTATATTCCAATTGTCAAATAGCGTTCTGAGGTCTGTTTACTATTCATACTTTTATGGTACGATCTCCTATGTAAGCCAACAATCTTACCAGGAACCAATCACAAGGTTTTCATTATTACGGAATAGGTTTCAAAATTATGCATATCCATTATATGTTACAGTGGAAAATAGCAGCCGTTTATTGTGTTTTGAATTGCTGATGTAATCTCAACTGAATTAAAGTGAAATTTCAATCAAACACAGTTGAATAAACTGGACAAATTAGTTTCAGATTTAATCAAAGGATCTGTTACTTCAGTTCAGTTGATGCTTGAAGGTGAAGATATTATTTTTTCTTTTTACTATAAATCATTTTCTCCTGTGCTACTTTGATTCAAATGTAGGTATTTTTTACACTCTAATAAAAAATGCGTGCTTGTTTTTCTAAGGATGCACGCTGTTATATTCTTTGTAAAAAAAAGAAAGAAAAACTGAATGAGTCCTGTTGCCAATCCATATTCTGTCAACACCTGTTCTCCGAACAGCAATCACTGTAGCACCGCATTGTTTTGTATGAATTCATCCTACCATTGTCGGAAAAGCTGAATGCCTTTATACTCAGTAACCACTCATTTGGACAGAAATTAGTAATTTAAAAAAAAAATACTTGTTTTGTGGTATTCAACATTGATTCTTTGTGCATGAGGTGTCATATAAAAGAAGAAATCCCATGTGTGAATTTTTCAATAATTTTGAGAGGTAACTATGTCATTTTTTAGTGGGCACACTTTATAAATAAATAAAAAAAAATACCATTATTTACTGTTACTTTGGCACAAGAAATGAATCCTGTGACATTTGAAAAGTGACAATTTTGCCTTTAATGCATGACTTGACTGATTAATCAAATTTTCACTCAGAAGTTATTCAATGTGGATAGCCAAACTCCTGCCAAATTATTTTGCTCACGCCTGTTTCGTTAAAAAGTTATGGTTCTTTGTAAAGCGGGGGGGGGGGGGTTACTGTTTTGTTGTGTTTACTGGAGTGTACATTAACCTGTTGGTGACGCCTTTTTGGTGCACCTTTTACTTGGTGTTAAGATTTATCCAGAGAAATTGGATATTTGTGCCCAAGTTTTGAGGCTTTTTTTGTCATGCATTATTTTTGCTTTGTAAAAGTGTAATGAAATATCTATTAAATTTGTATATATGTCATGAATGTGTATGTTTATATATTATTGTGTTACTGTATTGACATTTTTGTATGCATGTAAACAAAACACTGGCATTAAATGCTTGTTTTTTGAATTTATATAATGTCCGACACGGATTAAATACCTATGAAAGTATAGATATTGTATTATTTTGTCTGTATTTGTCTGTATATTATTTTCTTAATGTACGTGACTCAGTAATAGTGTGGTAGATTCACTGTTGATGCAAAATGGATAGTGCCCTCTATTGATTCAAATAACAAAAAATGAGAACAAGTATTTCCCATAATGCTACATAAACTGCTAGGGTGTGTGAGTAAATACAATGATTTTTTTTGTTGCAGTCTGCACGGTGTACTCTTGGTAATATAGCAATAGCCTATTTACGAATGTATGTATTCATTATACTCCTTCCCACGCCGCCTTTTTAATTTTTCTTCGTTACAGTGGGCCTCAAAGTTCTGGCTTAAATCTGAATGGGCAACCTGGAACAAGATTGAATTACTAACTAACTGACCAACTAACTAAATATCTAACTATAATCTAATAACTAATTAAATAAATAAATAATATCAAAATGAATAGATAAATCAGTAATGCATGAATGAATAAATGAATAAGTACATTAATAAATACATGTACATACATAAATAAGATCTTACAAATGCACGTGTATATACTATTTTTAGTCAGAAGTTAATACACTGTTTGTCTTCATAGTGTGAATTTGATTACTTGTGATGTGATGGGTGTATTTATCTTAAGACCGCTTTTCATCTATTCTGTGGCACCACCAGGCCTAGAATCTACTGATGAAAAAATGAAAAAAAAAAATGAATGGGTAAGTAAACAAACTAATTAATTTATCTATATACAAGCATGGTAAAAAATCAGAAGTAAACAACCTTTTCCCTGGCATGCTGTTTTCTACTTACTTTATAAGAAAGTCACAAGGTGAATATGAATGCAAGAACGAACAACAAAAAACAATCTCAAAGTCAAAGGTCAATAAACTTTTGTTTTCAGATCTATTACATGCAAATGTTAACGGTCAATAATCTTTACCGGGAAATGTTATTTTTTCCACATATAACTTGACCTGGGAAAGCACTATGATAATGATTCCCCGTAAAGGTTAGAACTTCAAAAAAAAAAAAAAAAAAAAAAAACAACTTTTATGAAGTGATAGGATCAGGGGTTATTGTATCTACGTGAAAGGTCAATGGCATTCTCTGCAAACGCTTATCTCGGACATTCACAAATTGAGAAATTTCCATGGCATAAATTTCTAGGCATGAATTCTGTTAATTTTGTCCTCATGATTGTGTAAAGAAAATAGATTTCCATATAATATCCAGCAAAGGTCAAAGGTCACTGAAATGTGTCCAAAATCATAATAACAACCCGGTAAAGTAAAAGTAGGTATGATTACACAAGTAATTTGCTCCAATTAAAAGTCTAACAATTATTAAATAGACATATAGTACACTGCCCGATATCCAATATCAAATACTTTGCATCATTCTGTAGCAAGATTAAAGAGAGAGAATGAGGGAAATTGCAGATCAAAAGTCAGTAGGCCTACTTGTCAATTTGAAATGTTACTGTAAGTGGGTGGAGGCATGAGATACTCTACGTTGATTACATCTGGGTGAATTGCTCTAGTTTGTCATATAGATGGCAAGTCTGTAATCTGATGACTGAACGTAGAATCGTGAATTTTTTAGGGTCAAATCAAAAGTGTTACCATGATTCTGGCCGCTCATCAATTTCTCTGTGACACGGATGCCACTCATAAGCGTTTCAAGTGTTTTGTTTGTCATTGCGTTTCAGATGACATCTTATGATGTGATTTAATATCTCTCAAGTGCCTGAGAGAAACCGATTTATAATCTATTTAAAGGAAAAGCCCACGCCCATCAAATTGAATCCACATTCTGTGAGTTTTTTGTTTTTTGTTTTTGCTAGATTGCTAAAACTATTCTTAAACAGAAGTGTATTACATGGCAGAACCAATTAAAAGGTCCACTTTCAAGTGGGGAGTACTGTTGCTGTTGTCGTTTGATGGAATCTCC
>JZLH01S0322421.1:40399-51086 GCA_001188425.1 Eucidaris tribuloides | reverse complement strand
TCAAGACTAACGTTACGATATTTGTTGATAATTTCATCGCACTTGAAAATGATAAATCTGACCATGAAAATATCATAGAAGTGTAGAAATTAATATTTGATATTATAAATAGTGGACTTTTTAAAGGATATTTGTCAAAAGTGCATAACTTAGCATGCGAACAGCTTCTATTTCCTTCAGCAGTCATGAATTTATACGCCTGGCCTGTGGGGTGGAAGATGCCAAGGTGGGTGTCTAGTCCACTGCACTACAGTGTTTGAATTGTAATTAACATTATCGAGAGGATAATAATGTAGGGAAGTTCTTTAATGTCCTACAGAGATACCTCTTAATGGTATAGGTGTGTCCAGTTGCGGAAAAACCCATCCCCCCCCCAATTATTTTTGTGGAAGTGGCTGACCCTCCCTCCCCTTGATTTTCCTTAAAGCTTTAAATTTTGCTACCCCAAATTGTTAGCATTTTGGTAGATTTAACTATACCCTGTCAAACCTAAACCTTCCTGTAAAGCTTTATAAATCCTTTAGTTAGAAATCTGTGTATCTTACTATGATTATCTAAAGTTTGATGGTTTATTTTTGGTTAATTCAGATCTTTTCATAAATTCACTAACAAGTTTAATTTGAAATTGTAAACACGTTTAGGTATTGAAAATCATAAAAAAGTCAAATATTTTTTCATGAACACAAACACTGAAGTGTTTACATCTTCACAAAAAATGTTTGTTGATGCATTTATGGTTTTCATTCCACGTAAACACCTAAACGTGTTTATGAAACATGTTCAAGTGTTTATGAAGTGTTCCAGAAATAAACATGAACTTTTGATATCACATAGGTGATACACTAAAAGTGTTTATGATTTCTAGATAAACATGTTCAAGTGTTTATAAAGTGTTACAGAAAAGTGTTTGAAAGAGTGTTCAGTACTTTTACAGTGATATACATGTAAAAAAAAAAGATAAAATGTGATGGAACAGTAAAAACTTTATTAAGGGTGGGGAGAGGGGGGATTTCAAATTTCAACTTTTTTTTAACAATGACAATAATTAATGACATGCTTTTTTCCAGTGCAAGGGTGTAATTATTTTTCCTCGGCTGTGGCATCCCCCCTCCCCCTGCCCCCACACCACCACACACAACATGAAATTGCTGCTACCGCTTGCTGGAACACAATGTCATAATCCTTCACATCCATAATACATGTATAGGATGAATGAATAAAATTAAAAATATAATCATTGATTTTGATAAATGCAATAGACATTATCGATGCAACTGGTTATGTATATTTCTATAAATATTCATCACAGACCACACACATATCAACAATATTTCTATTATTTTTTCGGGCAAGCAAAAATTTCATTCGGGCAAGCATTTTTCAGCTGTTTGAAAATTCACTTGCCCGACCGGGCAAGTGGCCAAAAAAAGTTATGTAGCACCCTGCTTACACCCAAAACTCACCTGTTCCAGATGGTTTAGGTATTAACCAAAAATGTTATCACATTAGTTGTCAGCTAGAAGCAATTTTTAATTTTAGCATTTTTTCAAGTTTTAGCACGGAATCGCCCTTTTGTTGTTTATCATTATACCATGTAAGAAAAAAAAATGTTATTCGTGTATTTATTTTGATTATTTTATTGGAAATAAAACCTGAATCTCGAATCTTGAAAGAACAAACAAAACTTGGCAGACACTTGACAACATCACATTATTATTAACTGTTAACGTGCCAAAGTTACAGATCTGTACCAACCATGTAATATGCATAAATTCCAGAGAGGTTTAACTCTTATGGCATGTTAAGACTTAATGTGAAGTTGTGTTTCAAACAATCAGACATAAGAAAAATATGGAGTTCTGCTCGTGACATTGTAAATGTTTTCAATCTGTGCTGCCCTGCTTGGATTGCTGCTTGATATATGAGGATTTCTAAATGGCATGTACTTTTGATCCAGCTTGGATATGTAGATCCCAATCCTTCTTGCTGCTTCGGATTTATGGATGAGACTTCTTAAACTGTTCCCAACATTTATCATGGTGATTTTTTCACTCTTCCATAAAATGATTGGACTACAAAATTGTGAAATTATTCATCATGCTAAGCATCTATATTTGACTAATTTATGTGGATTCAATTTTATTTATCAGTGTAGCTAATAATAAGTGGTGCCAATTAGTGGCCTGTTAAAAGATGGTTTACATTGCGCTCAAACTACCCCTCCTGCTTCCCTCATTCTGATCATATTTTTATGATAGTTTGAGAGATGATGATGATGATGATGATGATGATGATGATGATGAATTGATGATGATGATGATGATGAAGATGATGGTGGTGGTGATGATGATGATCAATGATGATAATGATAATGGTAATAGAAGAAAAGTAATCACTTTGAACTCCATTGTAGCATGACAACTGCTTTAAGAGCAACTACATGTATATACCAGTCACAAGTAAATAACCTGACATAAGTCTGGATCAGTGAAGAAAACCTCATGACATGGCGGTAATGTGGGAGGAGGGATCCACCCCCATGTCTTCGTGTTGATGGACAAATAAATAACCTTGTAAACATGTAGAAGCACTGCACTCTACCATCACCTACACCCTCTCATTCTATTGCTGCCATGGCATTTGCTTGTTTGTGTGCCATGTATTCAAGTTCAATGTGTACAAGCTAGTATATGTAAATATCCTTCATGTATTGCCAGTATATACAGATGCAACATTAGCATTTACAGAACAGAACTGCCATGTGTGGCATTGTGTTAATCTGATGTATATCAAGAAGTTACAGGGCTGCATGGATCTTGGCATTTTTTTCATATAGCCAGTTGGACAGATAACTTTGAAAGGTTACCTTCCGAAATATGAACACAACTCAACATCTACAAAAATTCTGCCCACTAGCTGGTCAAGTTGCTTTCAATTTTTACCCGCCCAATGCCAAAATCACCCACCATGGGTTAGCAGGCGGGTGCTAATGTCCAGCCTTGTTCAATTATCAATAATACAGATTTATGATTAGATCACTTCATCATACCTTATTATTATAGGCCTATTTAATTATTTGTACATGTAGATGTTCAACATTCATTGTTTCCTTTAACTCATTCAATACTAGAGCCTGTCCAGAGTAAAATAATCACTACAAAAATTTGTTTTTCATCAAATCGGCAACTACTGAAAAAATCAGTCTATTACTATGTAAGGTAATGGCGTATTGAATGAGTGTCAAACATTATTGTAATTAATAATTATATATTGGAGGAAATTTTTAAGAGTCTTATTTATTCTTGTGAATTTAAGAATTAAAAAAACTTTTGATTGAATAATTTCACTTTTAAACGACATACAAAAAGAAAACACGTCCGTTACAATATGTTTTCTTGCAATTAGTTTCAATACATCACCCACCAACAAAGTGGAACAACCCAAAGCCTCATCAGAATAACACGTTGCCAATTTGATAAGTTTATATGACATATTCTAGTTAAATGTTCATTTAAATATTCATAATCAAAATAAATTTTCATTGACATTGTAGCAACCAGGTTCATTGAATAGCTGATATTTTTCTCTACTTTAGCGATATTCATTAGATGCGAGTAAATGCAGCCACATCCCAAGATAAAAGGCCAAACCACAAATATTATGGTCTTACGTATTGAATGGGTTTAAATCATGTCAACACTTGTTCATCTGTTTAAAAAAAAATGGTACTTGTAACTGTTGAAGATGTGGCAATCTGATGACATAACATGTAGGCCTGCCTGATGAGTTTACGGTTTGTGTAAAAACAGTTGGAGTAAACATTTGAAGACTTGAGATGAGAGGACTCGATTGTGTATCTTCAATGTCTAGCATTAGTTAACCCTGTCAGTAACATTGTAACAAAAACTCCATAGACTTTTGCCATGTGATAGTACCCGGGGGGGGGGGGGGGGGGGGGGGGCAGTGTCATTACAAGGTGTACACATGCGCTGTATGGACCTTTCAAAAATGACCCTAAACAAGTAATTCATCTGTCGATCTCAGAATACCCTAAACAAGCTATTCAAGTCTAAAAAGATACCTTTTAAAGTGTAACCATTCTGTTAAAAGCTAAACCTTATTCTTGATTTGGCCAATTTTGTACCCTTTTCCAGTGTATGCCAGTACATCGCCCGACCATGGAAAAACAACCCTTTTTACTTGTTTTTTTCACACACGGCATGGTGTACATACTTGTAATGACACTGCCCCCCCCCCCCCCCCCCCCCCCCCCCCCCCCCCCCCCCCCCCCCCCCGGGATAGTACATTACTAAAAGGGACAAGAAAAACTATGTTGTGCATTTTTAAGAAACTCAAAGCCAAGTATACCCTCCCTACTTCAAAAGTATTCAACATACACTATAACGCATGCATTTAAGTTGAAGGGGTCTTTCTTAATGAGTGTCCTAATGAGTTTATTTAATTGGAAAATAACAAAGTTATTTGAACAGAAAATCCAATGAAACAATTGTTTTTCTTTCCTCTCCATTGGCGGAGATTGACTATTCAAATGCAGGCGCACCACACGGCAGAGGGGGCTGGAACACAAACATTTGACTCTTTTTTTCGCCTCCCCTATAGGGGTGGGGTGTTAAATTCACACTAGTATCTGTAATTTACGGTTTATATCATTCCCTAAAATGGTTTTGGATGGGCTTTGGAAACGAACTTCCAACAAACAAAAAATGTCATTGTGTTCCTTGACATGGTTCTCAAAAAGAAGACACCACGCCGCAAGACGGAAAGGCTCCTCTTCATAAGATAGTGATAAAGGAGAAATACGCCCCATATTTACAGAAAGAACCTCCTCAGTTGTAATTTATTCTTCTTTCTCAATTCTAAAGGGGTTAATAATTGCAAAATCCTAAAAATTTGCTGTAATGCGACTTTTTTAGTACATTTGATATAAAGATGTGGAGAGAAGGTCATCATCTTTATATTAGTAGCCTCATCCTCTTTATCACTATCTTATGAAGATAGGAGGCGCTTTCGTCTTTGCGGCGTGGTGTCCTCTTTCTGAGACCGTGTCAGGGGAACACAGTGGCATTTTTTGTTTGTTAGTAGTCTTTCCAAGCCATCCAAACCATTTTACGGGAAATATGAAAGCGAATTACGATGCTAGTGTGAATTAACACCCCACCCCTATAGGGAGGCGAAAAAATGTCAAATTTTGTGTTCCAGCCCCTCTGCCATGGGTGCTCCTGCATTTGATAATCTCTCCACCATGGAGAAAGAAAGAAAAACAATTGTTCATTGATTTCTTTTCAAAGAATTTGTTATTTTCCCATTATAAACTCTCTTACGACTTCATTATAGAAAGACCCCTTCAACTCTAAATGCATGCGTTATAGTGTATGTTGCAATACTTTTGAGTAGGAAGGGTAGTTTTGGTGAATCAGACAACTTTCTCTTCAATCATTTACAAAGTATTCTATTGTCACCACAGACATCAGAAAACATCCAACCTACGTAAATTGTTAATAGTGACAAATTATTATGTTTAAATTATCGAAGAGCCGGTAGCGGTATGGGAAACGTCGGGGTCCCACCCCCCCCCCCCACACACACACACACACACACACACACACACACACACACACACACACACACACACACACACAAACACAAACAAATATACACACACATACACACCTTCAAACAAACTGAAGTGGTCACACCCATCAACCTAAAAAAAAAAAAAAAAAAATTCTACATGGTATACTCCCAAGGTTTATTATTGTGATTAATCAATGAAAAGGGGCAAATTTCCCATTGGATTCATGACCAAATGTCAGTTATTTTACCTCAATTGCAGGGTAAAAGATGTAATGTTTTGATACCCAGGGCCTGCCCTAATTCAGTTATAAACATTGTAGTGACCACAGGGTAAATGCGGAGAGTATAACTGTATTAAATAAGTAGCAGCTTGTGTGTGCTGTCTGGATTAGGATTAAATCCTTAATCTCATTTGTAAATTGACTTGAATGGCCCCTAGGTCTTAAACCAGCAGTTCTTATAACTTGGTCTAGCTTGTACCTTGCGAGACTTTTATTTTGATGTCACTAATTTTTGACTGCTCTTGTGATTATCAATATTTTGTGTGTAGCTTGTCTTTGTTTATTTGTTGTGTGTGTTTTTTTTGTTCATGCTGGTCATCTGAGGATAACAATTGCTATATTATACTGTATAGAATATTTTACGAAATGTTTGTCCTCAGAATGAAATTGCTCATAAGATTTTACACAGGAAATTTCTTTCCTGTGCAGCATGACACCATTGAACCAAATTCCAGACTGTATATACTGAGAAATATGTTTTTTTTCTTAATGTTGGGAACAGATATTTTGTCTTTCCAAAATACAGACAGTCTCACATTATCATTAAAAGATTCATATTTTTCCTCATTACATTCATTTTAGCGAGCAAAAATATGTATGGCATGGCCTTTTGGATGTTTGATGATTTACATCTGGTCTAATTGATCAAATTCATTAAGTGAAATATTAAACCAGGGAGTTGATTACACTATGCTTCAGGTATGTAACTATTTCCAAGAAGTTAACCAAGGTCCACTGTATGTACATGTATATTAGCCAATCACTGTTTGGTGGTTCCTTCACAAACACGAGAAAATACACTCAAAAGTCTGGGTGGTAAAAATGATTATCAGACATTTACCACTTTCTGGATTTAAAAGGTGGCAATTTGCAGGCACTAAGTTGTCGAGTCTATATGCACATGAGGGACTAAGCAAACCAAGTTGGGGAGTATACAAGATTAGAGTCTGCATAGTACAGGCATGCTGCTCAAGTTAGGAGTTACGAAGTTGCCGGTTGCCAACTGATGAAAAGAGTACTGTCTAGTAGTGTAGAAATGTTTGTGGTACAATATACTGAATTTTGCAGGTAGCAGTTTTCAGTACAGGTTTAATCAGGAAGGGCTGTTCATTATCCAATGCATAGTTGAATATGATGAGTTTGTTGGTCAAGCTGATGTGATTAGAAATTGTAGACAATTGTTCTGAGGTGATATTTCAGGGAAGTGGGTATTGTTTCAAATGCTCAGGCAGAATGGAGGTATGATCCTTGCTTTCAGTTATTTAGCAAAGAAAAAAAAAACGAGACAGGAAATGGAGGTGTTTCATGATAAGTTTTTGTAATTGGTAAAAGATTGGGCATCGATCGATTATCATCATAAATATTCCTCAACACGTTCCACCGAGACTGTTTCCTGTCTTCCCCAAGTTCATACTTGAGTGTGATAACATGTTTATTGATTGCTCTTCTAGTCTTCCTTTATTTTGTTGCATTATAAGTGTGTAAACCATCTTTAAGTCTATCTTGGAAGCTGCGTGTATAAGCAACCTGAATTTCTTGAACAATTTATCATTATATATCTATTCTTATCATTAATATTTAATAAGTTTATAAAAAGTTTCTAATTGTCTCTATCATTTATTTTCTTCTTGCAGATCACAGGAAGGTGGTGCTTTCTGCGTGGTTCTGATAACTCTGCCATCACCATGGCAACCCAGAGCCCCGTCGTCAAGCAGATAGACAAGCAGTTCTTGGTTTGCGGCATCTGCCTGGAGCGCTACAAGGTGCCCAAGGTACTCCCATGTCTCCACACCTTCTGCCAGAAGTGTTTAGAGAATTACGTGCCGCCCGAATCGTTGACGTTAACGTGCCCCATTTGTAGGCAGCAGTCGATTGTGCCAATTGAAGGTGTCGCCGGATTGCAATCCAATTTCTTCATAACGAACTTGATGGAGGTCTTAGAAAGGCCAGAGAGTAATGGAGGCGGAGACTCGCCCATCGGAGACCAAATGCTGTCGTGTGCTAGCCACGAGGGCGAGGCGCTGACGTATTACTGCGATAACTGTGAAACGGCGATATGCGAGGAGTGTACCGTTACGGAACATTGCGATCACAGCACCGTCCTCTTAGCAAATGTAATTGAAGAGCACAAAGAAACATTACGGAAGATTCTAGAAGATGCAAAAACGCAAATACCCCAGCTCAAAGAGGCAATAGCACGAGTGACTAATCTATCTGAACGGTTGTCAGAAAAGAAACATAATGCAGAAGCACAAATATGTGAATCGTTCAGCACGCTAGAAACAGAAGTGCGAGATAGGAAAATATCAATGGTTAAAGAGTTGGACAGTGTACATAGTGCAAAACAAAGTGTGCTACAGAGACAAAAGAATCTTCTACAGGAAAGTTTGAGTAGTATAGAAAACAACTGTGACTTTACAGAGCAGGCGTTAGCAAGTGATAACGAGACACATGTATTGTTAGTCAAGAAACAGATGTTGAGTAGATTACAGGAATTATCGCAGCTCACTATGCAACTCAAACCAGAGGAAAACGACTACATCAATGTATCGTGTGATATAGATTCCGTTCAAAAAAGTATTGCCAATATCGGACTTGTGCAGTCAAACAGTGCAGTACCACATGAAACTGTAGCCAGTGGTGAGGGACTCAAACGTGCCGTGATTGGAGATCAGACAGCGGTTACCATAACAACAAAAAACAGCCGAGGAGTGCTGGTAAAATCGGGCAACGCACCGCTGTCGGCGCAGCTGAAAACTCCAGATGCCAAACTAGAGGACTTGCCAGTCCTAGATAATCGGAACGGTATGTATGATGTCATCTTCACGGCCCAAAAGGAAGGCACTCACAGCCTTACGATAAAGTTGTTCGACGATCACATCAAAGGAAGTCCGTTCAAATTAAAAGGCTGTAAAGATGATAGCGCTTCTACTCCCAAGTCTCCTTCTGGTAAGATCCCTGTCAGGACGAGCGTGAGGCAAAAAGCAACGCGCAGGCCTCAGAGCGCCGCCGGCAACTTACGAACATTCCGTAGCAATAATCCCATCGAGGATGACCTGATATTGACAATAGGCACACACGGACGAAATAAGGGGGAATTCACGAACCCCCAGGGTATCACGTCAACTACGACGGGGCGTATTCTTGTGACCGATAGTAACAACCAGTGCATTCAAGTATTTGCAAACACGGGCGAGATCAAGCAACGATTCGGTGTCCGTGGCCGCAGCAATGGCCAACTGCAACGCCCCACAAGGAATCGCAGATGAGCAAATAACGGAAACTACATTGTCGCTGACTATGAGAATAAGTGGGTTAGTACATTCAGTCCCGAGGGGAAGTTCATCAACAAAATCGGCACGGGCAAACTAGTGGCACCGAAGGGTGTAGCCGTGGACAACAACAACAATATCATTGTGGTGGATAACAGAGCGAGTACGATCTTCATCTTCTCCCCGTCTGGCAAAGTGCTGAACAAATTTGGCTCAAGAGGTGCTCAGGATCAGCAGCTGTGCGGACCCCATTTTGTCGCGGTCAACAAGGAGAATCACATCATCGTGTCGGATTTCCACAATCACTGCATCAAGGTGTTCGACGGGGACGGAGGGCTGGTGACGTCGTTTGGGTCGAGAGGGGAGGGCAACGGCCAGTTTAACGCTCCAACGGGGGTCGCTGTGGATGTCTTGGGTAACATCATCGTAGCTGATTGGGGCAACAGTAGATTACAGGTGAGTATGTGTTTGATTGGATTAAATCATTATGTGCGGGGCAGAAGGACATGAACTCTGTGCATAAGCTATAATATTCACATGTATGTCCTTTTGACAGACACATGACTCTAGCCTCATTCAGTTAGAAAATGGGCTATCTGAATGGGGTTTAACTCTGGGAGTGCTGTGAGTGAAATCTGTAGCCCAAGGCGTCAGTTAGTTTCTAAATTATTTCTTCATTTAACATTGAAGACAATAAATTGTTTATCCCCCCCTTTTTTGGGGGGGGGTGTCTCCTGAGCATTAATTTTATCTGACCTATGAAGTTTTGTCACCCCAATATTGATTTACTGTAAAATCTGGCCACTTCTCTCTCAGCCATCTACCTGTCATCATAATCTCCATCATCATGATACCACTAAGAGCAAACATATATTCCACAATTGGTCACATTTTTCATTTCCTATGGTTGCCAATATGTAGAGGTTTAATTGTACCAATGTTAAAGTTTTGTTGAGGTAATGTGGCAAGATTGGTAAGGTGTGTGCCTCATAATCTATATATCTCGAGTTTGATTCTGGTGCTTGAGATGATGTCCTTCAGTACGACATACCTTGTATGAAGGGAATGAGTGCATGTATGTGGCTGAGGAGTGGAAAAGGGTCTGATACACTTAACCTGTTGGAGACTAAGTACGAGTTAACTCTTGTTGGGGTCTATGGAAAATGCGTGTTTGTTAGTGAAATCAAATCGTCACCAATGGGTTAAACATCTGACAACTGGGGTGATGGTTTTATATCCAATTCAATTCAATTAGGGGTAATGATGAATCTTATATTATGTATAATTAAATAACCATAGTTATTGTAATAATGGTCTGTATGTTCTGTTTTCATATCATCAGGTCTTTGATCCCAGTGGCTCTTTCGTCTCCTACATCAACACGACCGGCGACCCGCTCTACGGGCCGCAGGACATCTGTGTGACCAGTGACGGGCATGTGGCTGTAGCCGACTCGGGCAACCACTGCGTCAAAGTGTACAAGTACTTGCAGTAGGAGGTAAAGGAGTGTCCCTATGTTCCTTGTAGAGGGCTTCTTGA
>JZLH01S0322388.1:0-18417 GCA_001188425.1 Eucidaris tribuloides | reverse complement strand
TTATTATTATGTAGCAATAGGAGACATAACTGTCTCTTTGCGGCATGAAGCAGAGACGATCAAGGGCAATATTATCAATAGTAATTGTTAGAAATTTCACCTTTGCAACAAGAATCAGATTAATGATAAAAGGAAATAAACAGCAATTTGAGAAACTATGATAATAAGATGAATAGTCATAAGGTCGTTGATCTTTATATTTCCACGTAAACAGTGAAGAACAATATTATTGTTATTTGCAAGCAGAGAAGATTAAGAGTAATAAGATATATAGTAATTAGGAAAAAATAACACCTATGCAACATTAAATAATAATAGTAATAATAATAATAATAATAATAATAAAAATAATAATAATAATAATAATAATAATAATAATAATAATAATAATAATAATAATAATAATAATAATAATAATAACACACTCATGCTCATAATTATGGAATATTTTAGAGACATTTTAGAAGTTGCCATTTTCCGTGAACGGTACATCTAGGATCAATATTTGCTCACCCCAGGTGTAACAATTATAGTCTAAGTATTTCAGGAATGCTAAGCATTTTGTAGGGTCCGACTCGACGCTAAAACCTGTGTTTATAAATGGCGGTATTCAGAGTTGTTGTTGAGTCACTTGGTGGTTGCGCGCGTTATTAGACTTGTAACAGACAATTCTCATGATAATTTAATGATAAGTGACATTAGATCAAAATTTGTCAATTTTTTGTGTTTTTTTTAATTACTTTAATTTAATACTTTTTCATAATTTTTCTAGGATTAAAAAGAATAAATACATAATTGTTATTGCGCTCAAACGTATTTTAGTTTTTACTGTAGTCATCTCATGAAATCCAAGATTGCTTTACATACTGCGTTTTAGTGAAATAATAATAATAATAATAATAATAATAATAATGATAATTATAGTAACAATAATTATAATAATAATAGTAATAATAATCAATAAATAGTCAACAATATGACTTAAAAAATATAACATTATGATAACAATAATTTATATTACTTGTGGAAACAAAAATCACAATAACGTTTTGAGGTGTCTTGAGAAAGCAGAGAAAAATATCAGGACTAATAAGATTAATAGCAATATTAATAATTGTTAATAGTACAAAGAATAAAATAATAGCACAAATAAATATTTATTCAACTCAACTATAGAAATGAGATTAATAGTAAAACCAGTAATAATGATGATTTTATGTAATTATAACATAACCGTTTTATATCTCTTGCAGAAAAGAAGATCAATAATAAGATAAACAGTACTAGTAACATGCATAAACATCATCATTGATATAAAATTGTAATCATTACTGGTATTATCATTACCATTACCATTAGTAGTAGTAGTAGTAGTAGTAGTAGTAGTAGTAGTAGTAGTAGTAGTAGTAGTAGTAGCAGTAGTAGTAGTAATAGTAACATCATCATCATCATTATTATCGTCATTATAATCATCATCATTTTTTATCATTATTACATTGTGTTGTCATAATGAGCTACGATAACTTAGGGCTGTGTGACTGTATCATGTAAATTAATTTTTTGGTTAAAGTATGTGTATTTGTTTCGTATGGCATAAATCTTATCACGGGAACCTCCTGGAAACAGCTTTGTCACGAGGGCTTGTCCCTGAGGGAAGCTATATCCAACCGCACACTTTTTTGTGATTATACTCTTGTTTGCTCGTGTATGTAACGAAAAAAAATACCATATCTTTATATTTCTTTATTTATATGCTTGCGGGAATAAATGTTCTTGAATTTATGTACTATTTCACACTTTTATGATTTTTGGAACTACCACTATGACAATAACATAATTTAGAAATAAAAATATTTAAAAGAAACTCCTTTCTTCTTCCAAAAAAATTCACTTTACCCAGTATGGTTACAAAACAATGAAGGTTATATTTAACTTAGTAGGGCAAACAGTGGGGGGGGGGGGGGCTTAATATTTTGCTACCCTAGTATGAAGGCACTAAGATGAGAGGCGAAATGCCCTTTTGAGGCCCAAAATATGACCCTTCGTTGAATTTCGTGTTTACCCAATTATGTATTCTCAGTGCTGTATGTTTTCCCGAGTCTTTAAAAGTTGCCAAAGTAACTCCCGTTTTCAAAAATGGAAATAGATCTCTTTTAACCAATTATAGGCCAATATCTGTTTTATCTGTTTTTAGTAAAAAATTTTGAGAAAATAATCTATGATAAGTTAGTTTCTTTTATTCACAGAAATGATATTCTATATAGTCAACAATATGGTTTTAGACAAGGCCATAGTACATATCATGCTCTTATTGATCTCACTGAGAAAATTGCCAAAGCATTTGAAAGTAATCAATTTTTAATAGCACTGTTTTTAGATCTTTCTAAAGCTTTTGATTGTATGGATCATGGCATTTTAATTGATAAATTGAGTTTTTATGGTATCAGGGGTGCTGCATTAAATTTAATTAAAAGTTATTTAACCAACAGAAAACAGTTTGTAAAAATGGGTAATTTTACTTCTTCTTATATGGATATTTTACTTGGAGTTCCACAGAAATCAAACTTAGGTCCCCTATTGTTTTTATTATTTGTGAATGACTTGCCAAATGCCAGTGACATTTTATCCTTCATTTTATTCGCAGATGACACTAGCCTTTTTCTTGCCAGTAATGACCCAATTAACGCAAACCTTTTATTAAATTCTGAAATAGCAAAAGTTCATTCTTGGTTTATAGCAAATAAATTATTAATTAATTTTAACAAAACGAATTATATCATCTTTAAAACAAGAAACGAAATTATCGATGAACATATGATTAAAATATGTATCAGTGAAAGTGAGATTACGAAGGTGAATTCTACAAAATTTCTTGGAATACAAATTGATTGCAATTTGACATGGAAAGACCGAAACGTTTTATGAAAATAATGCAGCGCAAGATATCTAGTGTTACTGAATATTATGGAGATTAAAAATTCCATATTACCTTCATCTATACTCGTTAAATTAATAATAATGCAATGATTTACCTTATTTAACTTCATTGTAATATAATATATGGGGAAACTGCTGCAAAATACATTTATTAACAAAGAGTATTTCTATTACAAAAAACGTGCAGATTAGAATTAATTTCAAAGGGCCCGAATATCTTGGCCCATACAGAGTCTTATTTAGAAAATTAAAATTATTAAATATTATGAATTACAATTCCATAATCATGTTGCCATTTTATGTTATTCTTTAGTAAAACATTTTTTACGCAGCGTTTTTTAATAGATTTTTTTTGTTCTAATAGAAATGTAAAATATGTAGAAATAACACGAAATTCAGATAACTTTTACATTTTTACCTCATTAATCGATATCAATTTCCCAGGTCCATTATCAAATAATAAGGACGCGGTCATAGTGAATGAACTTGGCCGAGTGAAATAAAAGAAAGTCCATCTTTGTCTTCATTTAAACATTAAATACAGAACACATATGCAAATTTTTTACATCAGAAATTTGTTTGTAGTATGTCACTTGTTGCCTGCAAGTACTGTTATTTGTCTTGTTTTCTGTTTTTGTTTGTTTGTTTGTTTTTGTAATATTTGAGGTATTTTAAAATGTAGATATAAGAGGGTTTCAAGCTCGATAGGTCCAATCGGCCTTTACCGACCCCACAATCCATACATTTTATATTTCTGTTGTGTTATTATATGTTGATGTATTTATTTGTATTTTCATATATATTGGCTTTTTATGGTGATTGTATTGTTTTATGGATGTGAATAAATGAATTTGAAAATTTTGAAAATTTGAAAATTTTGAAAAAAAGAAAAGAAAACATGATATGTAATTGTTATTTAAAATATCCCGCTTGAAATGTGTAGATTTAAAAAACCGTTTCATTTCAAAAAGGGCAAATATTTCACTTTAAAAACGGAGGCATTTTTTCCTATTGGAATTTTTTTTTTCGATTAGAAGCATTTTATAGTTTTGTTATCCCTCTTCTATTACATTCGAAACCATTCTAATATATTTTAAATGGCCAAGTAACAATGGTAGTGTTTTTGGTCGCAACTCATCAATTCATCGCCAATTTCAATTTCTTTCATTCTTCACAGTATGTGGTACTTGTGCAATAAAAAAGTATTCAAATGTAAATTTTATTGTAATTTATGAACAATAATATTTTTTGGTGTGTGTGTGTGTGTGTGTGTGTGTGTGTGTGTGTGTGTGTGTGTGTGTGTGTGTGTGTGTGTGTGTGTGTGTGTGTGTGTGGGGGGGGGGGGTCAACGCAAATTAGGTCCACTTTTTTCGAACCTGAATGGCAGTATGAAACTCTCAAATTAAAATGATCCTTTAATAGATAAATGGATGAATAAATAGATAAGTACTTGTACCGAATGTACCGAAACCCAAGACAAGGTTCCATGCATCTACTCTATTAAACAACAACATAGATCAAACCCAAATAGTGCTGTCATCACACTGAGGCTCGTCGCAAGACTCAAGTAATGTCTATTAATGCCTACATTTGGACTACGATGACCTTACGGAGTCCGTAAAATCATCGTATCTTCCATTTCGTTCGATCTCCCTAGGGTGACGAGCTTTGACTGTACAATTTCCGCACGATTTTACGGGCTCCTCACGGGAATCGTAGCTCCTACGATTTCGTTTAGTGTGAAGTTTAAAAAAAAATGTTTAAATTGTAAACCCGTAGCCCATATAGACTTATCGCACGATCTAATCTCTGTATGATATCATACAACCCGTACGATATCACTGAAGAGGCTGAGGAGACTTTGGGCAACTGCACTGATATCGCACGATCTGTATACCCTAGCTGTACGATTTCCGTACAGCCTCTGCACCTGCCCGAAGTAAAGGGCCGTAAAGGAAATCGCATGATACTCGTAGATAATATTAGAACATACGTCATCAATACAAGAAAATAATTAATTCAGCTGACTGGGTTATAGTTCAAGATACCTTTTTTGCGCTCCAACTCAAGTATTCAGCACATCATATACACGTAGGAATATTGAACGGAACTCATACAATATGTACAGAACAGCTCTCAGATTAAGGTGTTGTCGTAATGAGTAATAAAGAAGTCTCTTCACTCCAAAAACTGGAATGCAACTTGGGGGGGGGGATCAGTTGCATAGGTTTTTAAGATTCTTATTGGTTAAAACTACCTGTCAATCTTTGTTGCCATGACTACAGAGGCTTGGCAATGTCACTTGCTTCATGTTTGGCGTAGTCCATAAATCTTAAAACGGGAAGAAGTAGAGAAAGGAGAGAAATCTTAAGGAATGAACACTGGTAAAAGTGCATCGGAGCTAACTGTTACCATTAAAAGTATGTGTCTTTTAACCACGAAAGCTGGTAGATAGAACACACTCGATCGAGTTGGTATTATTGTCCTAGGAGAGGGTTCTGAAAAGTATAATGCATATAAGACTGCGGGCAGGAGGGGTGGGCAAGTACCCCCCCCCAAGAAAAAAAATAATAAAAATTCAAAACTCAAAATTCGGGCAAAACCGATGGAAAAATTTGGGTAAAATGGCGCAAAAATCAGTTTAAAAAAATCTGGGCAAGTTTGTGAAAAAATTCATATTTAAATCAGAATATGACTTTAAATAAAAGCTTTTTTTTTTAAATAGCTAATAGCTCTCTTATTTTTGTTGTTTGGGAAAAAACTGTTCAAATTAGCCTTAAACTCCTGCTCCAAGCAGCTTCTACAATTTTTTTTTCCTGCAAAATCCTGCCCGATCAGAGCCGTAGCCCGATTTCTTTTCTAAAGCTCTTGGAGTCCTGCCCGATTACCAACTTTTTAAATCTAACTTTTCCTCAACCTCCTACCCATTAGCAACTTCTGTCTATATTCTTCCCGAGTTCTGCTCCATAGGCATCTCGCAGGCACGAAATTGTCTCCAGCTACTGGCCGATAATGAAAACAGTTTTCTGGAAACTGATGGGCCATGCAAACACTTTACACAAAGATATCTTAGTTCCAGCGACGCTGATTCATCTTTCGTAGGTGGAAGGGGGAATGTAAAAACTGTCGTCGTGCTCTGAAAAATTATGTAAGTTTAGTGGTATTCCATGTAAAATTTAATAGTTTTGTAGTGCCTTTTTTTAAACGTAAATTGGCATTACATTTTATGAATTTCAAATTATCAAACTTATTGGGGGAATGGGGCAAAACGATATATTTACCCCCGCCCCCTCATTGGGTGGACGACTGCCACCACCTCCCCCCCCCCCACTAATTCTATTTCTTCTTATTAGCGGAAATTAGGAATTGTAAGTCAATGAAATACAAATTCATTTGTCACCAAAGGGGGCAAATACTGCACTTTTGAAAGTGACAAAAATTTTCTCACCCAAGGAGGGAGGCCTCCCAGACCCTCCGTCATTTTATAATTTCCTAAGCAATATCACCTCTTCGATTTTACGGCAACGTTGTGAGCTTTGAAGCATATTTTTAAAGGGATACGACAATATGAGTGGGGTCCATACGCAGCCA
Organism: Eucidaris tribuloides; assembly: GCA_001188425.1. Taxonomy (NCBI): domain Eukaryota; kingdom Metazoa; phylum Echinodermata; class Echinoidea; order Cidaroida; family Cidaridae; genus Eucidaris; species Eucidaris tribuloides. The sequence goes on along the minus strand of JZLH01S0322388.1, from coordinate 11,889 downwards.
TATTTCTTACCGCATTCTGCTGGCAGGGGTATCCTTTTCACGTTCTCCCCGCGTTTTCTTTTAGATCATTTAAGGGACTCTAATTATCTAACATTATGATTTGAAAGTCATTGAAATACAAATTTATCTGTCACTATAAGGAGCAAAAACTGTACTCTTTTGAAGGTGAACATGCAATTAATTTTCTCACTCTGGCAGGGGGAAACCTTTCCCAGACCCTCCCCTAATCAATTGTATGTTTAGGACTAGTAATTGTAATATTAAGTAATCAATAGTACTTTTTTGTGCAAAGTGAAATTTTCATGTACATTTTTAAAAGCAAAACAGGAGTACACTTGCAGCTAATTTATCAAGCCTGCAGGGAATCCCCTTTTATCCCCCCTCCCGCCGGCAGGACAAATCTAAAAAAAATGGATATTCAGGCATTAATCAGCAGATATTTGCGCAAAAAATTAGGTCCCATACGCCTATGGTGGAAAGTAACCACAGCAGACGTGATGGTATAACATCTTCATATAAGAGGGGAATATTTGACAACTTCTAATTATAAAGGGGAATTAAAGTTTTCTTCCGACAAGAGGGCATTAAACTCTTTGGTGTGGGTCAGGAACTAATACTGGAATTTTTAGACAGGTACTTCACAACATCCCCTTTCTTTGGAAAAAAAAAGCTGTATTTTTTTTGACGACATCGTGGAAATGTGAAACCGCCCTTTTACTAATCTATGGTCTTTTGTACATGTACACACACTATCTCTGGCATTATTATCATAAGCATTGAGTACAAGTGTATGACCTTATGCGTAAGTGAAAATTCCAACTTAATTTTTGGTAACATTGGTAATGTTAGTTATTACAATTATACATTACTTTATAAAGTTAACTTCATTAATATCAGTTGTGTGTTGTAATGCAGAACTGAGAAGCGTGTGTTTGTATCATATCATGACAACTTAATGATACTCCTGATATTTACATAATTATGGATCAAACAGACTTATTTTTCTTAACTAAAATCTATTTACATGGAACAAAATGGTCAATGATGTGCTGTCTCATGCACATCAAAGATCTGATTAAAATCCTTTAATGTATAACAATTATAAAACTTATCTTAGTTAGCTTATAATTACTGACAGCATAATCATCATTGCCTGCAATGATTGTAGGCTTCTTATTTCTTTCAGAAATACTGGATAGCGAACACTGATTCTAAATTTGTCCATATTAACAGGTAATCTCTCTTAAATCAAACAGGCGTAACAAGTTAAAAGGTTTTATATTTGACGGATGGGAAATCGTATCAAGTATAATACAAATGATAGAAATCTCAGTTCTATTTTTTTCTTTGAAAGTTCATGTGCCCAGTCAGCACAGCGAAAAGAAGGGAAGGGGAGGGGAGAGAGGAAAGAGTAAAACAGTAATTGTTTGACCTCTCGGACTTCAGTGATAATTATTCAGTCACGTAATGTCATCATTTTCAGTTATCAGCATAAAAATGTTCAACAGTTGGCAAAATCTTGAACAAAGGCGTAAGGTAATTTCAGTTATTGTAAAACAGTTGGGTAGATTAAATCTAAAAATCATTTTGTATTGATCACGCGGCAAAACTCTGACTAGAAACTGCAACTTGGTAAAACACACAATTCAGTTGACAAAGTGGGCACTGTATACGTTATTAATCTAATGCACTGCGGTCATTCCCGAGGTAGAAAATCAGTTTCATTTAAAGCAGTCTCTGAACATTCTAAGCAAATGAGTCAGGCACCCTAGGAAGGGAACCCCTCCTAGACCATGCCCAATTTATCACCAATCAACAATTGCAACACCTATTTCACAACAAATAAATGTCAATTATACATTAACTGAAAAACTTTCAAGACAAAAATGTCAAATTTTCTCATCCTGGGAGGGGAACACCCTCTACGACCATCCCCAAGTTACGATCCCCCAATCTACAAGATGAACAATCGCAATACACCTTTTGAACAACAACCAAAAAAAATGTCAAATTCAGATTTGAACAGAACGACAATGTATCGTTCTATAGAGCACGAACAAAAATATTTAGTAGTACAAACTTTTAAATAATTTCTTTGGTGTTCCTGTCACAGATATCAATTTATTGAAAAGAATTTGTCTGACTAATTCATTAGTACTACGGAACGTGTTAATGTTACACCAAATCCCTCTGTGTAATTCCAACACATTCTGAAGGGCTGAAGGGACAGTCGATCGTTAGTAGGTTGAGTTAGGATATCAATTCGTCATTGGTCAAAGGCCAAGGTGCAGCTATTAGTGGGGTGGCTTAGTGGAATTACCGTTACAGAGCGGATAAAAACACCATTTTGGTACAGAGCTTCCTTATTAACAAACTTTTGATTTTAGAAGGGGAGCCACTCAAACCAGGTTCGGGATCAGTCAGGGGTGGGCATAGTGGTCCCCCTCCCATAGTACAGAAGTGTGTATTTTATGGACATTGTATCATATATGTGGGCTGTATGATGGAAATTATGCAGAAAGATATTAGTTTATGATGATAAAATAAGACAGTAGGGCCCCTGGGTGTAACCCTACACCGCCATGCCGGAAGACCATCGCCCCCCCCCCCCCACCCAACCTGGTCATGTAGATAGGCGTGTAACCAAAATATTGATGCTACAAGGTGGATAAAGGGCACCATTTTTTGCTTTTGAGGTTTTGTATGAGCTAAGTTTTGAATTTTTTTTATTTTAGAAGGGGGCACCCAAATTGGATTAAGGATCAGGGTCGTGGGGGCATGGTAGAGAAGACCCCTCGCCCATGGTAGAGAATCATATATGTAAGTTGTATGAGGGAGAGTGTGCACACAGATATTCATTTATGATGTGATATAATTTCAAACAGGACAGGAAGGCCCCAGGCTGTACTTCCTGGCGAGTTCCCTTTCCTACCCACCACACCTCAAGAAACCCAAACCTTGGTCATGTAGATAGGTGTCTAGTCAAAATGGATATCGATTTTTAAGGAAACAATCAAACATCTGACAATATGAATAAAGCATTTACCGGGATATAGAGGAGGGGAATAGGGTTCACGGAGGAAAAGGTGTGTGGGTCCAACGGCCACGTCGGGGGGGGGGGGGGGGGGGGTTAGGCTATAAACGTAAGTTTACTGTGACAAAAGGAAACAAAAATATTTTTGAAACTAAACTATCAGAAATCGAAAATTAATTAGTTAGAATACGAGGAGGTATAGGGTTGGCCGAGGCAGCGATGATAGTAGAATGGATGGGCAGTGCGAAGTTTACATAAGTCATTGTCCCTTTAAATGAAATTTTCCCTTTTACCTATGTAATTGTCCCTTTATGCAAAGTTAGTAATGCCTTTCTTGTTTACTAGGTATATTGGGAAACTGCGTGAGTACACCCAGTGCCTTCCTGTTCTGTTTTTAAACATATCACATCAACTCCTCAAAAAAAAAGTTTGGAAATCTGACTTTGATCGATTATTTCTCCCTTTTCGTAGTAGTAACCAAGCCATGCTTGGTAACATCAAAAAGAGTATTTAATTTTCTTCAAAATGTTACCCTTCTTGTTATGATAATTCCTTCAGGAAAAGGGTAGAATTTAAATTTTAAAACTGGCATTCATATCTGACCAGCTGAGAACAAAAGACATAACTGCATACAAAACAACATGTCCTTATTTTTCATCAACACCGGGCATTTTGCAGCTTTACAATTTACACTTTATTTCATATTTTCAAATACTACCCCTTCCCCGATAGCATAATCAGACTAAGTAGGGTATCATCTTAAAAAAAATAATATTCTTTTTGCTTGCACCAAGCATGCCTTGATTGCTACTATAAGAAGGGAGAAATAATAGATCAAAGTTGGATTTCCAATTTTTTTTGAGGAATTTATCTTTGTTCAAAATATCCACCACACAGCTGACAGACTGTCAATGTGCATATAAAATCCACATTTGAAGACCATGGATGGGGGTTACCCCTACCACTGCTTCCTCGCCCCCTGACCTTGATCCCGAACTCGGTTTGGGTGGCTCCTCTTCTTAAGTTAAAAAGTTTGTCTCATAAGGAAAGTTCTTAACTAAAAATGTGCATTTATCCAAATGACCGAAAGCCACTAAAAAAAAAAATGTATATATATATATATATATATAAAATGAATACAAAAAATGAATATACGCGAGTCCAGAAATCACCGTGACGTTCACTTTTATTATCAACTAACAGCAGAAAATGGCTCAATGCATTGTGGCAGAGCGCATAGCTGATATGACATGAGGTATGGAGCTATAATATATATATATAATATATATATATATATATATATATAATATATATATATAATATATATATGATATACTGCATATATTTCACCTTTCTCGAAGAAATCAGTTTCATAGCCTCCAAAATGTCATTGAAACTTTTACTCCACACCCCACCCACTCGTCTCCCTCTATGAACTCTATTCACCCTCTCCGTCGTGACAAACGCTCTGCGTATTTATTTTAGCTAGACACGTATCTACATGACCAATATATGGGGATGCCTGTAGGTATGGTGGGGGTAGGAAGAGGAACACCCCGGGGCCTTCCTGCGCTGTTTTAAATTATATCACATCATAAATTAATATCGTTGTACATACTTTCCATCATACAGTTCACATACTGCATGATACAGTGTGCATGAAATTCACATTTCTCGGCTAAAAAGGAGATCACTCCCACCATGCCCCCATCCTGAACCTGGTTTGTTTGACTTCACTTCTAAAATCAAAAGTTAGTTTATAAGCAAGTTATATAACCCAAAATGGTGCTTTCATCCACCTTGTAACGACAATATTTTGGCTCCACTGACGGCTACATGAACCAAGGTGGGGATGGGGAGGGGGGTTCTTGGCGCATTTCGGGGAGGGGTAGTAAGAGGAACTGGGGTAGGCTTACACCCCGTTGCCTTCCTGTCCTGATATCATAAATTTATACCTTATTGCATAATTTCCATCATACAGCTCACATATAGATACAATGTGCATCAAATGCACACTTCTTTACCATGGGAGGTGGCCATCCATACCATGCCCCCCCCCCCCCATCTTGCTCCTGAATCCGGTTTGGGTGGCTCCCATTTTAAAATCAAAAGTTAGTTCATAAGGAAGGTCTATAGCAACAATGGTACTTTGATCGACCTTGAAATGGCAATATTTTGGCTACACCCCTATTTACATTCCAAGGTGGGCGGGGGGTCATGAGAGCATAGCGTGCATGGGGTAGGATCACCATAGGACCTTCTTGTTGTATTTTATCACATGATATATCAACACCTTTGCGCATAATTTCCATCATACAGCTCATGTATATGATACAATGTGCATAAAATCCACATTTCTATACCATGGGAGGGGATCACCCCCACCATGCCCCCTGACCCTGATCCCGAACTTGGTTTGGGTGGCTCCCCTTCTAAAATCAAAAGTTAGCCCATAAGGAAGCTCTGTACCAAAAATGGTGCCTTTGACCACTTTGTAACGGTAATCCATAAAATTGACTCTAAGCCACCCCACTTTATGCGGCGCTTCTCTTTTATCAGGCATATATGGGCAAATCCATGAATTATTGGACAAATCACAAGTTATATAAATTGCTCGAATCACATCACATTTTAATGATTTGAATGGGTGTCAATTATGAAGAAATAATGGGGGACATCATTTCTACTCTAAATTTCATGTCTTCACAGCTCCCTCTAGGAGAATCAGAACCATATATGAAATACCACATGTGGGACTAGTGTGAATAAGTCTCAGTTTTATGAAAAATTATCATTTACTCTGCAGTTTTTTTCCATGCCAACAGCCTCTTCTCATTGTTTTGAAAGTAATAAAGCCCCACATATGCATACTAAATCTGAAAAAGACATGAATAAACGCAAATTTGTGTGGATGGACAAAATGTAACGTAACTAACCATGTTTTTGATGTTGTAGTTAAAAATGAAAAGATATTTATCAATAAGTTATATATATATGATGACTTATCAAGACACCACAAATAGCATGAATACCAACGTTTGTTTCAGTTGAAAACAGGTTGACCAATCTTTTGAGTACAAAGACTTTTCATTTTTTCCATGTCCTTTTTATGTAACGTAAGTAACCATAATTAAAGGTCTTGTTATTACCCATTTAAACATGTCTCATGATTTTGCTTGATGTTGTGAAGTAGGTACCAGTCTAGAGAACTGACAGTACCAAAATAGAAAAATAATATCAAAGCATATTCATGTAAGAGCCAAATATTGAGTAAGGTTTGTCATAAAGTGTAACGTAACTAATCATGGAATTGCCCATATAAAGGATTTCAGTGATTCTGTCTGTGTTTTGTGAGCACATAATAATGTTATGTCTCAAATGACTTTTAACATTTCATCATTTTCATCAATGAATTGCACCAACGGCATGCCAGGCTTTCCTTCCTCATTTTTTGACTGATCACTACTTTGCCCTAAAGTATCTTTCAGTTTCTGAATGTGTGTGATGTTTTTCTTTTGGTTTGAGGCTCGCATGAAACATGATTTTAATCTGTTGTAGATGAACACATCTCATAATAGTTCACCTTTGAGACTAGCTAGTTACTAGGATGTAGTTAGTTATATCTAGTATTTGGTTTATCACAAGTGGGCCACACCATTCGGCGGGATTTTTTCTTTACTTTGCTTTTAAAGATGATGATGTTTGTAGAGATGAACAAATTGTTCCGGGTACATTGGGTTTTTGCTTAATTTGTTTACTATTTCCGGATTGTGTTTGTCTGGTGTTTCCTTGGAGTGACAGCATTGTAAGTGGAAATTTGACCAAATTTCTTTTTGAGGTGGTCGACATACTCTTGCATGTGTAGGAGAGCCCGGATATGGGGTTAAAGTTCAAGTTTGTCAAATTGGGGGGGGGGCCTCTCTTCCAAAGAGTAGCTCATATAGGCTGTGGTTGCCTAGGTCATGGGATGAGAAATAGTCAATTATACGCACTGCATAATACATAGCAGGTTGTTGAAATATAACGTACTCAGTCAGTTCCATATTGGTTCAGATTGATTTTCAAAAATCCAACTAGTACTAATGTGTCTCTCTACACGCAAGCTACCATGATTTTCTGCACTTATGATTTTTCTGTCAATGTTCAGCATGTTACAGAGCAAAGTTTACAACTTTAAGGTCAGTAATTCAACGGCATTTTTTTACAAGACATTAAGGTGGGCGAATATGCATATCGATCACCTTCTGAATCAGGGTTTCGCGAATGGTTTCGGCATCTAGCGTTTTCAGTGGCTCGCAAATAACGAACCTTGTAATTCCAGATAACCATTCATTGTTTGAAGCTATGCCTGACGTCGGCATCAAATTAAAGTCCAAACTGATTCTGTCAAATGGTCGATACGAGTCAGGTATTCGTGTGTGGAATGGTCTTCATTTGTCTGGTTTGCCTCGGAACAGTTGAATCTCAGACATGTCTTCACAGGTTACAGCTTGTTAGTCCCTAAGGTTCGTCATTTCGGGCAACAGTCGTTATTCCGAAGGTTCGGTATTCCGAAGGTTCGAATACTCCGAAGGTTTGTTATTCCGAAGGATCGCTATTCCGAAGGTTCGTTATTCCGAAGGTTCGTTAGTCCCATAACAAATTAAGGCTCGATATTCCGAAGGTTCGTTAGTCCGAAAACGAAATAAGGCTCGATATTCCGAAGGTTCGTTAGTCCGAAAAAGAAATAAGGTTCGATATTCCGAAGGTTCGTTAGTCCGAAAAAGAAATAAGGTTCGATATTCCGAAGGTTTGTTAGCCCGAAAAAGAAATAAGGTCCGTTATTCCGAAGGTTCGTTAGTCCGAAAATGTAAAAAAGATTCACGACCCTTCGGAAATGCGAACTCTCGGATTAACGAACGTTCGGAGTAACGAACCTTATTTCAATTTCGGATTAACGAACCTTCGGAATAACGAACCCTATTTTATTTTCGGATTAACGAACCTTCGGAACAACGAACCTTCGGAATAACGCCACAAATGTTCGGATTAACGAACCCTTTTTCGTTTTCGGACTAACGAACATCGATGTATAGGCAATTTACGTGTTTCGGAATTACGAACCTTCGGAACAACGAACCTTCGGAATAGCGAACCTTCGGAATATCGAACTGTAACCGTTATTTCAAAGGTCCAAGTACTCAGAGGGTTCATCATTCCGAAGGTTCGGTGTTTCAGTCCATTTTCCGTTCGATAGTGCAAAAAGAAATCGGGTTCAATATTCCGCAGGCTCATCTCTCCGAAAATGAAATAAGGTTCGTTATTTCGAAAATGAGTAAGTGTTCATTAATCCGAAAATCAAAGAGGGTTCATTAATCCGAAAATTAAAAAGGTTCATGAATCCGAACATGACAAAAGGTTCGTTCATCCGAAAATGAAAATGTGTCCGTTAATCCGATAATGAGAAAAGGATAATTAATTCGAAAATAAAAAAGGTTGGTTATTCTGAAAATAAAAAATGGTTCCTTATTCACAAATATAATAAGAAAAGGTTCATTAATAGGAATGTGAGAAACAGTTCATTAATCCAAAAATTAAAAAGTGATTTTTCTTTTCAAAAAATAAGATAGGGTTCTTTAATCCAACAAGGAAATATGCTCGTTAATCCGAAATACCAAAGGAGTTCATTTCATATTTTGACTCTAATAGTGGCGTACATTGATTCCTCAAAGGATGTTTTTTTTTTTATCTATAATTATACTTCCCTGCGAATGAAATTAGAGTGATGGGGACTTGGGGTCATTCTGTACCAAATACCACCAGAAAAGAGGGTCATTGCTGCTAATAATAGTCATGAAAATGATAATGCTACTATCAATTACAATGCTGATTGTAATGATAATAACATAAGGGGGTTGGGGGCACTTGACCCCCCCCCCGAAAAAAATATGATCATGGTACAGAGAGGCCTATATCGATAGATGTATTCTTTTTCTTTGCTTTCATGAATGGATGCAGATTCTGTAGATTAGGTATTTCTTAATCATATTTTCCCATAATTATTTGTTACTGTTCCTAATATTTTATATTGATTGTATTTTCGGAATAATAAACATTAAGAGTATTTGGTCGAAAACGTAGGACTGTCGAGCTTACCCCGCCTTGACATAATTACTAATGCTTTCAAACATGTTGGGCTTGTAAACGTTTTGTCTGATGGTCAAGTTAGTTCGCATTGTGCGTCGGTGGTTGCTAAGGCCCTGGTCACACTAGCAGTTGCGACTACCTGCGATCGAGTTACGACGAGTTATCGCAGGTGATTGCTAGTGATCGTAAATAGAACGTGCGAGTTATCGTACGACAACCATGGTAATCACTTTTGATCGTAGGTGATGGTACGATCGAAAATGGGTTTTCAAACCGGTTTAAAAACCTGGCTACGATCAAATTGATCGCAAAGAGGTGGCAAGCAATCGTCAGTGATTGTGCGTGCATCGTGCAATCACAGTACGATAATCGTGCCACTAATCGCACTTCCAAGAGGGAATTTGCATAGATACGAGTAGTGGTAAACTGATCGCGGGTAGACGCACGTTAAATGGTAGCTTATCGTACGATACATGATATTGCCTTGCGAATACCTGGAGTGTGATGAACACATTTTTGTCTTGCCCAACGGAGGGGAAGGCGAGACTAAGGGATCCAAATGTCGTCCGTCCGTCCGTCCGTCCGTCCGTCCGTCGTCCGTCTTCCGTCACAAATTTTAAAGTTTACGAGCAAGAGTCTCTCATGACATATAACTTGGCAACTGTTGGTCCAATTGTGACCAAACTTGGTTGGTAGATGCACAAGGGGTATCATCATGTTGTGGTGCGGTCGGAGTCACATGATGAGGTCAAAGGTCATTTCAGGTCAAATGTTAAAGTTTACCTGCAAGACTTTCTTGGGGGACCTTCTTGTCATGTTACCATCAGAGGTCAAATGTTAAGGTCAAAGGTCATTTTAGGTCAAACGAGGTGTAGGGATGTACTTTGGGAAAGTAACCTTTCTGTAGTCACGGGTGGGCGAGACACAATCTTGCAATTGCCTTGTTTTTATAGTATTGATGATTGTTGTTGCTGTATTATGTATTGTGATATAGTGTGGAACATTAATTTTGTAGAACCACAAATACAAATTCATTGTTATTGCAACAAAAGCGTGCGATTTGTAATGTCACTCATTCTCAATAAAACAATGAACCATCATTTAAATTCTCTGAAAATATAACATTTACTCATCTTACAAACAGGCATATTCATGTATACATACGCTTTCAATCATTCCCCCATCACTATGCAAAACACGTTTATTTTGAATTCAACCATACATACATTCATATCAAACTCGCCATTCTTAAGACTATCAATGAGAAAACCCTACAATAATCTTAGGTCAAAAATCTATTCGGCATCATGGACCAGATATCTGGAACGCCTTACAGCAATTCTTCAAACAATGTTTCCCTCTTATATTAAGAATTATACTGCCCTGGCTTTGTAATATGTAATATGTTACGCAATGTTATGTTTTGTATTTGCCGTGTTGTTTTGTTTGTAATTATTGCATTTTAAAAAAATACCGAAATAAACAAATCAATATCTTAAATCAAATAGAGCGAATGCCACAGGTGGAAGCCTTTGGTTGGTGTTCATGCATTTATTATTCCATTCAGACCTTTCTTTCACAAAGGCATAATTTTGCGTATCCAAATACCAATCGTTGTTTATGGAACAAGTAAACCGACGACGTTCGTGCGATGGACACAAGTAATCGTACGATTAAGGCCCTGGTCACACTAGCAGTTGCGACTACCTGCGATCAAACACAGCCAGGTCGAGTAACTCGCACGATTTGTGCTGTATGTCACTTGTCGACCTGTTTGACTTGTCGTAGGAATCGCACGAATACCAACCACTAATCGTACCACTAGTTGCACGTTCACCTACGACATGTCGCAGCCAGTCGTGCGATCACCTGCGGAAAGTGGTGGGCAAATGTGCGATTACCTACGGCTAATGGTACACAAACGGGCGATTAGCTGCGACTAGTGGCAGGTATTCGTGCGATCACTTGCGATGACTGGTAGCTAACCGTACGGTTACTTCTGCTCATCGTACGAACGTCGTGAGTTCACTGGTTTCAAGCGATGCTACGGTTGGCATTTCGATATGCAAAAGTATGCGTTTGTGAAAAGGAGGTGTGAATGGAATGCTTTTTAACAACCTCAACAAAGGAAAATATTTATTTTACGTTCATTATTCACGTTGCTATATAAATCAGTGTTCACTTCTGACATGCACCACTAATGTTCATAGAGACCACATGTACTCGTACATTACATGTAGTATAATCCAGACATGCCTCCAAGAAAGCTCAGGAAGAGGGCGAAGCCTGTAGCGGAGGAAATAGAAGAGCCTCCGTCGAAGATGCACAAGATGATGTTGAAGTTCATTCCGGACTTGATCCCGAGAATGACATTCACTTTATTAAACAGCAACAACAAATATCAACAGAAAAAAATGCATTAATCACATTCCAGGTATTCGCAAGTCAGGATCATACTATCGTACGATGAGCTACCATTTGACGGGCGTCTTCCCGCGATCAGTTTACCACTTCTCGTATCTTTGCAAATTCCCTCTTGGAAGTGATTTAGTGGCACGATTATCGTACGGTGATTGCACGATGCACGCACGATCACTGGCGATTGCTTGCCACCTCTTTCCGATCAATTTGATCGTAGCCAGGTTTTCAAACCGGTTTGAAAACCTACTTTCGATCGTACCATCACCTGCGATCACAAGTGATTTCCATGGTTGTCGTACGATAAATCG
>JZLH01S0322377.1:10758-23258 GCA_001188425.1 Eucidaris tribuloides | reverse complement strand
ACCTTATAGCAAAGATTGCTTGGCAATCGTCCAACTTTGACCAGTTTTTGATCAACAGGTATTAAATTTTCACCATTTGATACACGAATCATGCATGTCATGTCAGACTAATTTAAGGGCTGTTTAAAATTCAAATTCAGTGGGCGACATAACTTTGGTGCATTCCTCATTTTATTTTATCAGCGCTTATTTTCACCATATCACAAAGGCTTTCGTGAGAGGTGAAGAAAAAATCCCATTGCCTGTTATAGTGCAACTGCGCGTTGATTAAGTGAAATTTAATTAATGTTTTCCTTTTTCTTTAAATCAGTCTAAATATGATGCAACGAGATTAATTAGACTTTCCGTGAATATACAATCTTTGGCAGAATGTTAGATTAGTTTCTTCGAGATAATTATAAACGAATCAAAAACAACATCTGCCAATGGCTATATCCCCTTCCAGTGCACGTAAGAAATTGAGGGTTAGGGGTCTGATGCGTATGACCCTAGCGTGGGGAATAGTAGTGTACTATTTCCTGTAGTATGACACAGATCCAAAGAACTTGATATGTCTCCTAATTGTCATTAGGGTAACAAAAAAAGAAGACGAAATTGTACCACATGGTGTAAATAAAAGAAATGGTGCATCAGTGCGTTTAATAGCCCTGAATCAGAGTCCACATTGTATATGGGAAGGGATTTTTTTCTCATCCAAATCAGGATCAAACCAAACATTCCGAATAACCTTCGTCATGAAATTTGCGTAAGTTACGTTGTTTGCTTTGCTGTGATAAAGCCGGTCATCATAAATCACTTGCAGGACGTGAGAGGTGTTAATTGCCCCAAAACACTTCAGATAATGCTGTTTGTAACCATATGATTAAGATCCCCATCACATTAATCGATCGAGATCGAGGTCAGCGTGACACATTAAACGCGATAATGTACACCTGAACAGCGTGACCAGCGTCAAAATTTAAATCATGCCAAAAATCATTGAAAAAATTATGCTAAATTATGCTCAAAGACAGTATATAACATTATGGAAGCCCCATTTAAAAAAATTGTCAATTTTGCTATCTGACATATCTGACAGGGTTTGAACAGACAAATAAACACCCTAGAACACAGAACTTCAGACAGTTATGCTGCCACTGGTAAAATATGTACAGATCAAAATCGGCACATGAATTACTCTCAGCTGATGAAAATTCTGCAACACAAAATTAGAATGGTCTTGCAATGATTCTTACTTTTTTTTAAAGCACTTAATGATCATTTTGAATAGTAATTTTTTCAGGGCTTCATTTTTAGACCTTATCAAAGACACTAGTATCATGGGGAATCATGTAGCTCACATTTTTAAGGGGGCTATGGCCACATGCAAAAATAATAATGATATAATACCTAATAATAATAATAATAATAATAATAATAATATAATAATAATAATAGTAAAAAAAAGATTTACTTGTAGTACCCAGATATCGGCTACCAATTACTATGGTAAACGTAGTTTTTGTCATGCAGCACCGGCACTGTGGAACCCAATCCCAACTCATATCAAACATGCTGACACAGTGGAAAAGTTCAAATCCTCACTCAAAACCCACTTTTTCAGTAGTAATTAGTAATTGTAATAATGTATAATTGTAAATAATGTATGATTGTGTATATTTAGTAATTAGTAATTAGTCATTAGAATTTTTGACCTAGATGCAGCATCTTCTTTGTCTTCCTTCTTATCTTATTTTCCTCTTTCTAAGCGCATAGAGACCCTGTCAAGGGTATTATGCGCTATACAAGAACGGTGCTATTATTATTATTATTAATAATAATAATAATGATGATAATAATAATAATAATAATATAATAATAATAATAATAATAATAATAATAATAATAATAATAACTAATAATAATAATAATAATATAACAACAATACTACTTCTACTTTTACTACTACTACTACTACTACTACTACTACTACTACTACTACTACTACTACTACTACTACTACTCCTACTACTACTACTACTTCTACTACTACTACTTCTAGCCACGATCCACCATGCCTTGGTTTCTTTTTATGGGGGGGGGGGGTCAAAGTAGAATTGTCTTTCTTTGGTCTTGATTTATATACCACAAAATAACTAAAATCATTCATGATATAAAAGTTCATACAAATATCCACCTTACACAAATACTCTTAAAAACACGAGGCCAGACTGACTTCTGAAATTGTCTGCTGGGGTCACACCCATACACGGTGTCAATTTGACCCTGATTTAGATCACAATCTGACCAAAGTCGGTGACAAATCTAACCCAATTCCGGGTCAAACCTAACTCTTTTCCGAGTGAGACCCCAACCGACCATTTTCTGAGTCGGTCTGCCGTCTGCCGCCGTATTTTTAAGAGTGCAGATTTGGTCAAAATCAGTCTCGATAAAGGTATGACAATATAAGAGCTAAATAGAGTTTTCCGAAGTGTGATCATAATTCTGAATCGTAAATTTTACACTGTATAGTGTATTCACTCTTAGGCTGGATCAAATCTGAGCAAAAAGAGTAGTAACCCGTGAAAATCAATGACACTCTCTCTCTAACGGCAAAGTGAATTTCCCGAATATAATTCTCGGAGTGAAAATAGAATACCATCTCTGAATTGAGCCGAGATGAGCAACACAAATCGATTAGCATCGATCCGTAATTACTGAAAACACCCATGACCTTCTTGACACATTTAGCTAAACAATAGGAGGTGTTAAGGTGTGTGTGTGTGTGTGTGTGTGTGTGTGTGTGTGTGTGTGTGTGTGTGTGTGTGTGTGTGTGTGTGTGTGTGTGTGTGTGTGTGTGTGTGTGTGTGTGTGTGTGTGTATGAATTTCAGTTTTTAGGCACAAGATCTGAATAATGCACATAAACGGTTTTCAGTTTTACTATAAAATTTATGTACTACATTTGATATGTAGTATCGATTAAAGTTGACTGTTTACCAAAAATAGAAAGGAACAAAAAACAATGACACTCCAAAACAAAATTGGTCACGAATGTAAACACAGAAATGCATGCATTGAAAGAAAATTCTGTCGTTGTAAATTTTACTCCCCACTTGAAGTGTTTTTTTGTATCAGATTTATCCCTCTGACCAATTAACCAATCATAAAACGGATATATATAGGACTAATACATTATCTATTAATTTAGACTTTCAGGCAATATATGTGTTGAACCCCCCCCCCCCTCCCTTTTGGATAATGTGCCGTAAACAAACTCTTGTAGAAACAATAGCATCATTAATATTTGCTCAACGATTTTGCTAGTATTTGGAATGCCTCATTTCTTTTATATCAAATAGTTTGCTCTCACGTATTTAACCAATGAATATCGTTAATCTCTGCATATCTGAAAATTGAACTATAATTCTTCGGTTCTTCGTACTTGGTATTTGTTTCGTAAACTTGATAGAAAAAAAATTATATGAACTGCACTAAGCCTGAATTAAAAAGTTGCGGTCTTCTATAACATGTCAAAGCTGTATGCCCTATAAAAACGGGCAAATGAGAGCGACATTTCTGATGTTTTCATGTAAAAAAAAAACCCTTTTATTTGGAGAGTACAGTCCTGGACAAAAGTTTCGTATATTTTTATTTCTTTGCAAAGCCCTGTTTTAAAGTGCTGATTTCTTACGATTAATGAGCAATCATCCAAGCCGAACAGATTATTACTAAGTTGAAATGAGCTCTACTCAAGGGCGGCGCCCGGGTAAAAGTTTAGGAGGGGCGAAATCCGTCGGGAAAATTTTGCCTGCCACTTTTTTTTTACAAGCTAAACAGCGTCCTACCAGCAGGGGGGGGGGGGGTGGGGGGGGCAGGAGGCCGACGACGACAAAAAAACATTTTTTTGCCCACCAATTATTTTTTACTAGCCAAATGAACAACATTAGGTGCCAAAATTTTCGAAAAACAGTAAAAATCTCGTCATTTCAATAAGTTTGACAAAATAGGGGGCTGCCGCCTTCCCCCTGCCCTCCTGTAGTACCACCCCCTGGCTCTACTTCAGGACAAGAAACCTATTCTTGATATAATTGAAAACTGCATTTGGTAGAAAAACATATTCCAAACTTTTCTCCATGACTGCATTATTGTTATTATTTTTGTTACAATTAACACCAACACTGCAAAAAACTGCAATGTCACATGTAACAACCATGCAGGGTGTTCCCTAGATAGGCTAGATACCACATGTTAACTATAATATTCTTGGTGTTTGAAGTAATTGGTTTGGTGTCTAAATAACATTCAGGGCGTTGAAGTTTAACACTGCATCTGATATCCATTAGGCAACACAATGGGTGTTGAATTAAACACCTTAAGTGTTAAAGATGCAATCCTTGACGCACGAGTCATTCTTAGTGCTTATATACCCCAGGGTGTTGACGTTTTAACACTGCATCTGCTATTATATCAGTTAACACAGAGGATGTTGTTTAACTCCCATGGTTTCTATTGTTCGTCAGAGGTTTGGCTAAACATCACTCAACTGCAGATAAAATGAACATTACATCAAAAATGTAAAATAGGCCTACAAAGGTAACACATGCATAACAGTAATCAGCATAAAGTTCTAAGAAAGAAAATCCATTAAATTTGAATATAATAACGCCTATAAAAATGTGAAGAGGAAATATGTTTAAAATAACATTTTGGGTTAATCTCTACATCTCTACGCCGCAATAATCTCCATGGACAGAATTTTGTCGGTGCCCTTTACATCGGTAGAGGTTTTTGCCCTTGGTGTCAATGATTGAGATGATAACGATGGTGACACACTTTATTTGTCGATTGTATCATCTTGCCGTGATAGAATTGTGTCACTTGCATTAATTGCATAACTGATTCGCGTACTTCGAGTACGCGTCCTGGTGTGCGGATCCCTTAGTTTTGCCCGAATGTCCAGTTTATATGTAAAGTAGTTTTTGACAAAATGACTGACGACTATTTTTTTTGTGGTATGTTTTTGTTTTCAGTCACGTCTCTAATTATAGGCCCTATCCTTTTATTTTTGTACTTCACTTTACTTCTATCGTGGCCATTAGCCAGTTGTATAATCCATGATAGTCTTTTCCGATAGTATTTCAATACACACTGCAAAGTGATTGAAACATTAAATGAATGAATGAATTAATTAATTGAAACGGAAATGGTGTGGTAGCGAGCGAACAGCTATCGGGTTTGGGAGAGAATCTCACTGTTTGGAAAAATTGGGGAATTCTTAATTGGGTTCCAAGAAAATAAAAGACTCGGATTGCTATGTTCTCAAGATAAAACCACGTCAGAACCCTCGATTTGCCCAACTATATAATTTGCAATTTCCGTCTTTTAACTGAGATTTGGCAAGCCTATCCGAAATTGCAAGGTATATGAAAGAAGGCATTTTTATATGTAAACATTTTGATTTTGATTTATATCAACCTGTAAATTAGGGGATCTACAACAGTAACGAGAACCAGGACCTTATTCATACCCCATAAAACAAATAAATCTTATATTAAAGACAATAAGCAAAAACACAAAAACAACCAAGTATACTGGATTCATAATTGTGACAGTGAATGAACTTTTTTACGACAACTGAATATTACTTTGTTGCGCAGTTGGAAACAGCAAGTTAAATACATTTGAACCGAATGTCGATGACTTCTTGCCAGAAAAATCCATCAAAAACGGCATTTTTTTGCGAAAGCATTGAGGAAAAAGATCAGAATAGGATTCTTATTAGTTGACGCAAACGTATTTTGTTAAGGTATTATGATAAAGATATTAGGTTACGTTCTACATCATGGAACTGGATACTCTCCTGCTTTCTGAGACATTAGTACGCTCTCTGATCATTGGACACATACTATTATCAACCCTGCACAAAAATTAATGTGCTTCACGCCACAACCTCCATTACTTAGAGAGCACTTGTTACGTTTAGCCACCAATGGGTCTCTCGGTTACATGACATTTGCCCCGACGATTATTTTATACATTGACACTAAACTCATCCCTAATCCTAACCCTAACCCTAACCCTAATGCCATTCTGAATTGGAAACCCAACGACAACCCTAACCTATAACTCTTTGTCTTCTGAGATTATCACTGGAGCAAATATCGGGTCACTATAGTCGCTCAGAATCATTGTAATTTTGCTTCCAATGAGATTTCTCGTCCAGGTAATTTCATGACCCAGGAACACGAACGTCGCCAATGGATTCGAACCGATAATCTCTCACATAGGGACCGCAGCCCCTGTAAAGGCGGCCACGGTCCTCTTCACTCCTGATCCATGCACCCCTTTAGTTGTCAAATTGTCAAGACTGAAGGAGCTGGATGATCAGAAACTCCATTCTAGGAGAGGTTTTTAAAAAAGTCATAAAAAGAGTTATTTTAAATATATAAAAAAATATTAAATTGCTCAGTGCATGAGAGGCACTTTCAATAACGTTGGCTCGACTAACATTTAGCCAGATGCGATTAGGCCTAGCTTCACATTATAATTACTCTTGTTGACAATTACGTTCAGACTACCTGACCTATATGTATCAAGAAAGGTCTTTATTGATCTATACTCAAACCTCATGGAAACAGTCTTTTTCCTCATCACCGAATCGTGAGGTGCTAAATGGTGTTCGTTTTCCTACCACTCTTATCACATATAACAATAACGACACAACCAAGTGAACATCGCTGGTGGAAAGAAAAAGAGAAAAAGGGAAATGATCAACAAATGAACAAAAACACAACCAAATATGCCATTTCGTGCCAAAAATTCCTTTTCGTCAACATGCAGAAGTCTTTTATATTTTATCCTTTTGTATTACTTTTTCAGATAAAGGTATTCAATTTGTAGGCGATAAAAGTCAAGAAAGCAAAGTGTGGACCTCCCGTGGTTTTTGTTGTATACCGGTCACCCGCAAGCAAGAAACTACCGACGCCACCGGACGAAGCAATTCTTTTTCACCCATCAACCATGCAGAAGTCTGCAATCATTCAGGTGGCCTTTGGTACAATGGCCTGTTGGTCTGTGCTTGAATATTTTCCTTACTTCGGTTTCCTTTCAAATTTTGACATTTCAAATACAATAAGTCCACTATTACCGGCCTAATGTATATTCTCTGTATGTCAGTTATTTTAATCTCTTTTTGATTACTGCACGACAATTTCCAAGCACGCACGCAAGTCGGGTTTGGTTGCTTTTCAGTCTGATGGCTTGTACACGGAAGCAGACATCTCTTGTACAAGTTAAATCCACTGGCTAACATTTACCACAGTTAAAAATGTGAGCTACATAATTCCTCAACGCTCCAAGTGTCTTTGTTAAAGTCTAAAAATGAAGCCCTGAAAAATTGTATTTCAAAATGATGATTTAGTGCTTTAAAAAGCGAAAATCTATACAAGCATTCAAATTGACCGGATTCACCTGCCCATTTCCTCCCATAGACTTACTGTGTGCAGATCTAGGCTATTTTATCATCCACCGGAGTAGAAATTGTTTATTCATGCATACCTTGCCATTGGCAGCATAACTTTCCAAACTTTTGTATTCTAGGGTGTTTCTTTGTCCATTCAAACACTACTATGTAGCTCAGATGTCAAAGTTTGACAATTTTTTTAAATTGAAGCTCCACAATGTTATCACTTTAAATCGTGTTTACTCGATGTGTGTATATTAACGGATTTAAATATAAACTCATTACTCATCTATTGGCAAGGATAATGGAGCCTGGAAAATCAGGTCCAGATTAATATTATTATTGATCTTGTCCAAACCTTTTCTTTTCGCTTCGAGTAGAACGGGAGTAAATCTGCCTTTCAGTCTCGCTAGACTTTGGTCGTACAAGGCTACAACCCTCTTAATTCCCTGATACCCCTCCTCCTAGTTTGGGTGCGGTGTCAAAGTATGTGCTTTCGATAAGTTACTACCTGGATTACTAGTAACTGAGAATAAAGAATTTTATTGAAAAGATATTTCATTAACGTTACTTTTGAGTTTCTTATAGAGATTTAATGATCTCTTACCTTTGATCTTTCTCGGAATTCGCTCTCATCCCATCCCCTTCAAATATAAACTCTTATGCACGATCTGTTATGAGTTATGAGTTGTATAAAAACCCGATATATTCTCAGTTCATGGAATGCTCTTTATATCTTCTTCCTCAATCCCATTCACAACATAAAAGCGAAGAGCCTGTGCTTTGACTACCTGCTCTACTTTCAAAAGTCACACCTCGTCAAGTTTATATATTGCTTTAGAATTATAGGGTAAAAAGGAACAGTCTAAAACTTGAGTACTAAACCCGCTAGAGATTCACTGAGATATTGTATTAGTAATACTTTTCATGGATAGTTCATTGACTCTTCATCCCACAATGGACATGTTCACTAGTGTTCAACTTCATTGTTATGAAATGAATGATCTAACTCTAAAACTCTGCGAACCTATCGCTGAGTCCGTCTCCCGAAGAATGATTAGCATTAGTAGTACTGCTTTCTGTTTGAATAATGCACAAAGACCAAAACTTTAACTGTAATTCGGTGAAAACACATCAAAGACTCGCATAACTGCTTATCCGCACAAGGAAATAAAAAGACGGTCGTAATGAATGAATATGTCACGGTGTATGCATATTTTGTTATCTTTGAAATAAGTTTCTGAGAGTAGGCCTACAGTGTATGAGTTAGGCGACTAGGCGTCATAGCTTTAATAGTGGAAAAGATCCTGGCTGACCATGTGATGAGATATTCCTGTTTCGCGTCCAAGCCAAGGCGTTTGTGTCCTTCAGTGGCGTATCTGGGAGGGGGGGGGGGCAACGTGACAGGCGCTCCGGGTGCCACTTTCAGATGGGAGCAAAAAACGTCAAAGCAAAAAGAAACAAGAAGACTTGAGAGTTGAATCTGATCAGGGATGCCACTCAAAATTTTAATTTTCCCCTACGCCGCATGCGTTTTTTCCCCTACGGACACTACTTTCCCCCTACGCAACAATAGGCCAATTTTTCCCTATAGAGTTATGTTTTCCCCTAAAAAAAATCCACCTTTCCCCTACGAAGGTACGTTTTCCCCTACAAATAACCTTAGTAAATACAAAAGATTTATTTTAATTGAGAAAGTTGACATTGTGATCACCACGATACTGCGGCATGCGCGCGTTACGGTTTTCGTAATTATATAATGTAGTGACCAACTTGGACAATGGATTTACCCAAATAATGTCCACAGGCGAATATATATGGAGTTCTTAGAAAGTCTTTGAGGATTTAAGAATATGATTTGAAAATTGTCAAAAAACCTCTGAGCAGTTCCACGCGAAAGTGGACAAACCAACTAGAAAACGTCAATGACGTAGCGCTCATCCGGCATCTCGCAACATCATATATCCGAACTTTCATGTGGTACAATTTTATACTGATGAAAAGATTAAAATATTGATGTCCCGGAAGAACATGAATATAAATAAATGTCGAGTGTAAAAATTAGGTTTCATGCCCTGCGAACGGACATTGAAAAAAACAATAATGATATAAAAAAAATCACATAATAACTACATGAATTAATATGATGCCATCCGATCCCTCCGGCCATACTGATTTTTTGTTGGAAAAAGCCACATTTGTAAAAGTGAACCAATTATAAGGACTTGATATGAATAAGAACTGAAATAATTTCTGTATTTGGAATTAAATTGCAAAATTACCATAATAATAATGGAGCAACAGTTAAAATTCTGGTAGAAGTTTTAGTTACAAGCTTAGCTTCTACCAGATAAAAGCAAACTAAATCAACAATGTGAGAAATGAATGAGAATAAGCATTTTAAAATTTTATTTGGATTTTGAATAAATTTGCAAAATTTGCATAATTGATTAATTTTAAATTGCATAATGCATTAATTCACAATTTAGTCTTGAAGCCCACCTAGCCCTATCAGAATCAAAAACAAACAGAATGAAAATCGGTTAGAAATTGAGAGAAAGAAGTAATTTTGTATTTGGATTAATTTTGCCATAAATACCAATAATAATTAATGAGTAAATTCAAAATCTTGTAAAGCTTTAATGTGCCTAACTCAGCCTCACAAATAAGCTAAGCACAATTAAAATTCGTTGAGAAATGAAGGAAAAGAGCATTTTTTGTCGATTCGAACAATTTCGCATAAATTTGCATAATATAATTTTAAATTTGCCATAATTGATAATTTTCAAAATTTGGCAAGAGTCTTAAGCCCCCACCTAGCCCATCAGCACCAACAAAACAGAATGAAAATCGTCAAGAAATGTTGGAAAGAAGCAATTTTTGTTATTGGGAAAATTTGCATAAATTACATAATTAATCAATGGAGTATAAATTCAAAATTCTGTGTACGAATTTAATGGCATAACTCAGCCCTACCAAAAAGCAATCAAAACTCAAAATCAGGCGTTGAGAGAGAGAAATGAAGGAGAAGATGCTTTTTTGTGATTTCGGATAATGCCATAAATAAAAAAATATAATGAATTTCACGATTCTGTGTAGAACTTTTAAATCCCCCACCTAGCCCTATCATATGAAACAATCAGAATCAAAATCGGTTGAGAAATGACGAAGAAGAAGCATTTTCAAAACAGTGGACGGACGGACGGACGGACGGACGAAGGACGCCACGCCATGGCATAAGCTCATCGGGCCCTTCGGGCCGGATGAGCTAAAAACTTCATAAAATGGCTTTATCTCAAATCATTTTATATTTCAGTGGTTTGATTGCCTATGAATTATAAAGAAATGATGGGGGTCATCATTTCTGCCCCAAATTTTGGCTCTTGAATGTCATCTTCTAGAAGAATCAGCAACAGTACATAGAATGTTATATGTGGGACTACATATGAAAAAAAAATCAGTTTTATGCAAAAAACAGCAAAATTACAACATTTTCAGCAGTTTTTTCCTTGAAATACTGTGAAGCATCTTAAAGTACAATGATAACTGTGTTGCTTTTCCAACAAAAGTCTATTAACTTGAAGATAATTTCAGAATAATCCCGACATCATTCCGTTACTGTCATTCCGTTACCAAACATTAATCCACTAATTGGGCTGCAATTAATTAGTCAAATTAGAAAATGCTTAGTTTCATGAATCAAATTATAATCTTCAAATTTAGCACCATTAAAACACAGTTGAATCATATAATTCACACAGTTTTGGAAAAACATCTATCTTATGAAAAATCATGTCTCTTTTAGTGTCATTCCTTTACCAAGCTCATTATCATGCCAGATTCATTAATGGAAATGATTTTGTTGAAAAAATTAGAGAAATTGTGTAGAATAGTAATACGCATAGAATTGGGCAGCATATTTGACATTGTAATAATGACTTTTGTTTTACACTGGTAAGAAAGTCCAAAAAATGAATCTGACTGTCTTTCCGTTACCATGGAACTGCCCCTCTACAAATCATCAAAAATCCCTACTTTCCCCTACAGAAGGTCGTTTCCCCGTAGGGATTCCCTACTCCCTACGGTTGGCTAAAATTCCCTACTGTAGGGATTTCCCCCTACGAGTGGCATCCTTGAATCTGATGAAAATGCAACCAAAGAAGCCACTGGCGTCAGAAGTTGGAAGGAGTGCGAGAAGGCGTTTGTGTCCTTCACTGTCCTTCAGTAAAGACACTTCATCCTCATACCTCATCCCCTGGATATAAAGACTTGAAACCCGTCATCATCATCATCATCATCATCATCATCATCATCATCAACGTTTACAGTCCGTTTTTCCCACTTTGTGGGGTTGGACAGTTCATTTCCTTGATGGCTCTCCTCCATACTGTCCTGTCATTTTGGTCAATGTGGGTAATGTTAGACACTTGTTGAGATCAAAACACATCAGCAAGTAAAGAATCCATTACACTACATCAAATAGTCTTGTCATGCTTCCAGACGTAAAAGAATTGATTGGGAAACTACTATCTTCAGCCAACTTCTTAAACTAACCCTAGTGTCTTGTCTTGATATACTTTCAGAGGAGTGTACTCTGGATGTAGGAAAAGTCGGAGAGTTGTGTTCTTCTGGAGGTAGAAAAAGGTCAGAGAGCGACTGTACTCTGGAGGTAGAGAAAGTCGCATGGTCTGGAACTGAGACTACGAAAAGACAAGATAAATGTGTGACCCCACCCCGGTGAGGCGGCCACCTGTCTACTCACATTCCTGCAATACCACGTGATTTCACACCTTCCATACTCGCACCTGCAGTACCCACAATAGATCCCACTGGAAATTTGCCAATATCTTTGTTGATTTCCACAGAAATGAAATAAAAGAATTATTGAATGAATGGAGATTCATCTCCGTTTATTGTATTTACGTCAACAATGTCCATTATCTAAACATAAAAAAGAAGTCTATGAATGTTATTTTAGGTATGCATACCGAAGATTCATAATGATTGTTTAACAATATGTTTATGTCCTCTCAATCTTGAAATTGCAGCTATTTTATG
>JZLH01S0322333.1:17397-35259 GCA_001188425.1 Eucidaris tribuloides | reverse complement strand
TTTTATTCACCCACTTCTTTTTATCCTCTTTTTTATCTTGTCCTCTTTCTTCCCTTTTGCCTCCACTTCCAACTGCTTTTTGGTCTCAGAGCCTTCTTTTCTGCCTTTAAGCGCATTTTACTCCTTTCAGTCCACTCTTTTCATCTCAACTCTTTGATCTTAGCGGCTCACGTTTGTCCATGTTTTATTGTTCCTTTGTACCCAATTTATCTAGCGTTTCTCACTTCTCTCAGTGTGTTCTTCACACATCTTTAATCCGACTTTTGTGCATTCTCTTTTGTCTGTTTGTTCCAGTTTTGTGTAATATGTATTACCTTTGATAAAGGTGCTATAGAGTCTATTTAGGATCATGGCTGGGATGAAAACGTTAGGTCCATTGATCTCCAATCAGGGAGACTCGGTGGGAACAGGGGCGGATGCCCCCTACCCCCCCCCCCCCTTTTTCATAGTCGGATACTGTTTGGCTTGAAATTTAGCAGGTAAACAAAAATTGGCAGGCAAAAAAGGTTTTGGTCGTCGTCGTCTCTCTGCGCCCCCCCCCCTCCCGCCACTTGCGGTATGTTGTTTGGCTTGTAATATGGCAGGTAAAATATTTTTGGTGGACAAAAAAATGGTTTCGGTTGTCGTCGGCCCCCTACCCCCTGCTTGTCAGATGACTGGTTTGTAATTTGGCAAGTAAAAAAAAAAAAAATGGCGGCAAAATTTTCCCCGAAAGATTTTTCACCTCTCGTAAGATTTTACCCTGGCGCCGTCCCTGGGTGGGCCTGACAAATTGAAGACTGTAGAATAGGAAGTACTGAAGTCACATAATACTACTTTTGAGAAACAAAGGCTCAAAGTTTTTCAAATTTGTGTGCAGATCACAATTGTTTGAGTTGTACATCCAAACTTGGTGAAGTTAATTGACACAATAAAAGATGAATATAGGGCAAAACAAACATTGTCACACTTGTCGATTTCCAATAATCAATAATCAATATTGTGGACTTAAGTACTTCTTCTACATAAAACAAGGGTCTCAGGAAAACAAATGCATTTCTCGAATAAATGAATGTCAAAAACACTTAATTGTATATATTTTTGGAATGTCCTCTGTAAGACGGACAATGTGATATGCAATTTGTCAAATTTCAACGTTGTTTTAAATTTGACCTCATTTGACCTTTGACAGGAAGTGACCCCATATCTCAGTAACAAAGCACAAAATACGTGATAAATTATATATTTTCTTAATCCTTGTAACTAGTCGAGTAATTGAAGATACATTTTGAAGAAATTAGACCAAGTTAACAATTTGACCCAGGTTGACCCCTCCCCTGACCCCTACTAGGGAAGGGTCAAATTGTTCAAAATTTTCCAGCATGTAACGACTTCAAAACAATCACTAACTCAATTTGGTCAAAATGTGACTTAAAGTGGAATGAAACCCAGACACATTCCTGCATTCAGAGATTACAGAACAATACAAAAAGGAAATTAGTGAAAGTTTGAACAAATTTGGTTGAACGGTTTCAAGAATTATGTTTGTTCAAAGTTTATTTGACTTGTTATGGAGGATTGTAAATTGCAACTCTACGCAGTCTTTTTTAGATGAAAGTGTGGAGAACTCTCCATTGTTTTGTAGCACAAATTTCCTTATTCACACTTTTATCAAAATGCTGATTGCCTTGCTGTGGCAAGTATGTCCCATAAGCAAAAATGATTGCTACATGTTTTTTTCTGAAGAATTTAGATAACTTTCCACTGACATTCAGAAAACTCTCAAATTATTGAAAATTATGTATACAAATCCAATGGAAGTTTTCTCCACACTCTTTCAATCTGAAAATGGCGTAGAGTGCCAATAAGGATCCTCCATAACAAGGATTACATGAACTTTTGAACAATCATAACTGTTGAACCGTTCAACCAAATTTGCTCAAACTTTCACTATTTCCATTTGTATTGTTCTGTACCTCTGAATTCAGTAAGATGTCTGGGATCCATTCCCTTTAAGTACTTCTAGCCACAACCTTCATTAACACGCGTTACCCATTGGAACAAGTGTGATATGTTTCACCACGATCATGCAGTATTTATCTTATTTTTAACTGATTATATTATATAAAATAATCTATTATCATATCTCTATTAAATAATCAAATTCTAACAAAACAAAACAAGATGTTTATAGAAAGACGTGCATATTCGATTAATTGTAAAGGGAGGGATTGGGAGAGGGAAGAACGAATGCAAAGATCTCGTCAACGAGAAACAAATTTAGTTTGTTTTTAATCTCTATATTTATCATGTAAATGTGCTAACACAACAGAGCAACATTCAGACGGTGCACAACGTCTCAAAAATCCGGTCAGACTGATCAAAAAGGATCCGTGGGGCAAACACGCCAGGAAAGGTCAATTAACCAAATTCCGGGTCAAGGTTGACCAAAATATGATCAACCTGACTTGGATTTTGGTCAAACTTGACGCCGGAATGTATTAAAACCTGACGCCTTTTTCCGGGTTGTCCCAACGGAATTCCTTTCCGAGTCAGACCTGACCCGGAATTTCAAAGTGAGCCCCCACCTTCGTCTCACATGATCATGCCTGGAAATTCCAGCTAATTCTCTCATTTATGGGGGTAATAGTTAAATATGACCATCATAAAAGATAGGCTAATTGGTGACATGAATCCCTAAGGTCTAAGGAAGCTCCCAAATCTCAATATCACCTTTTAAACCGAAGTGCTAAATATTGTTGAAAAAGATTCGAAAACATGCTTAAATTTAACACTCTAAGTCACAGATTCCGTTACCATGTTTTTATTAAAGCATCTTTTCCGGTTTATATACTACATTTTCTTGCAATTTTGTTTGTACAGTTTGGAAACTTTTACTCGGTGATCTTAAATACTAGTATTTATCTTCTAATATTATCTGTCATTAAAGAACGTATTTCACGACGTCACCCCCAACTATTCAGTATTGAAAGCGGCATTAACTCCTAAACGCAATGATAGTCTTGAAGATTTGTGGGTAAGTCAAAGAATTTCCAAGGAAATATTGATGGATTTACTACATTTCGACCGCACAAAATCATTAAAATTTGAAGCAGGGGTTGGTAACTTATCTTTGGTAACGTATATTGCGGACAAAAATACAAAAGTGTGTCCGCAAACTACATGGCAATTTTCTTAGATTTTTGTATACCTGAACAGTTAGGTTGCGCATTTACTAGCGAGAATACTACTTTATTTATGGACAATCGAAAATCATACTAACATAATCGTTGCTCTCATATTCATTTTGCGTTCCGACTTTGGTTTATTTGTTTTAAACGCCAAGCCGTCTCAAAATCAACTTTTACATATACAAAGGCTTGACTAGATAGATGTTCAGGGAAATCATTACATACTGATTTAATTATTTTTAGGGCTCAGATCGTTTGACCATTTTTAGTAACGTATTAACTTCTGGGGACAAGCACGTTGACATCGGTGAGGAAAATCGATGTACTAGGCTGGGAAATGACAAAATACAGGTGAAACATAATGCAAGCCACGTAGGATAATCAGTCATTCTTCACAGCTTTTAAGAGTCAATTTTTTCAAACATTTCCTCATGGAACCCAACTGTGGACAATAGCTCCCATATAAGGCTCGTGTAAAGCCATTTTTTCAAGTATAAATTTATGAATGCTTTCCTCCGTCAAAAAGTGCATTTGCCCATAAAGGGGTGCCGCCAATCGTTTACAAAAGACGGGTGTGGACAGACATTACGTATTTTTTCGATCGAAATGTCCCCGGGGGGACAGAAAAAATGCCTAAATGGGACACTTTAGCTGAGAATGGGGAGTTGTACGTTACATGTACAACTCCCTGCGATAACTATAGAGACTGCATGTTTCACTGCCAACAGTGTCGATCAATTTTCGGGGGGGGGGGTGCAGAACAAACGTAACAAAAATGTTAATTTTCTAGACGCTTCGCGCGTAAACTTGCAATATAAAATATATTTGCGCGTGGAGCTCGTCGGAAAATTGAAAACTGTGTATGGGCCTACCTGTTTAAGATATAGGCCTATTATTTTATGTTGAAAAAAAAACACGCGAATTAAATTTACTAGACAATTTTGCTATTGTAACTCTTCATAGAAATAAAAACAAAAACAACACAACACAACACAACACGCGAGTAATTCACGCCTGCGTGCGGTATCAGCACTGTGGTAGGGGCGTTTATCCATTTTACAACTATTTTGCGCGCGAAGCGCACCGCAAAATTGGAAATTTGGTAGTAGTAGTAGTAGTAGTAGTAGTAGTAGTAGTAGTAGTAGTAGTAGTAGTAGTAGTAGTAGTAGTAGTAGTAGTATAGTCTACACTATCCTATTATGTTAAGTTTAGTCTTTGCTCTGCTCTTAAGTTCTTAAAAATATTCTGGCATTACGTTTCATGAATTGTTCAAGTTGCCAAATTTATGGGAGGAGCTCGGAGCTAAACGATATGCCCCCACCCCATATTTCCATTTGAGCGACTGCACTTCCCCCCCCCCCCCAACTCGACGCCTCGGCTTTGGCCTTTGAGGGAATAAATAGCTATCCTCACTCAATTGTTTAACATTAACAAAACAAAGACAGATGACAAGAAAAGTTGAACAATGGTTGGCTTTGGGCTTAGGAGCAATAAAAGACAGGTTAAGCCCTCAGATTCAGTCAGATTAAGACGGGGATTAATATAAGATTAAACACAATAGGGTAGACAGCCCAAGTTTTCAGGAAACAAACGCATTTTCTCTTCAGTACCAGACAACAGCATGGAGGCGTGCTCTATTAAATTCTGCAGAGCTAGCTACATGTAGCTAGCAGGCTGGGCACACAAGCTTTATATGCACAGTACAGCAGTGTGATCGCCAGGTACCAAACACCCGGGATTCCCCGCTTATCGATCTGTCGACAATATACATGTACCGAGGAGCAGGAGCGCAGGCTGAGGCGCATAGGCACACAACACACATAACAACAACCAAGTGGGTAGCATAAAGCCGAGCCCGAGGAAATAAGGTCAAATTTCCCTGGATGCGAAATAAGGTGAGTCTTCTGACATATCACCGACTGTCAGTGTCACCACTTTCGGACTTATTGAGTGAATTGAATTTGAAATGGGTGACATAACGTTACCTATTTACACTGTTACAAAGTTACACAGTTAGATCTACACTGCACTGACATGACTGACGCTAATCGCACAAGCAGTGCACTGATACTACGTCTGGCCACAATAACCTGTTTATTTGGAAGGTAGAAAAGGCCCGGCGGGCCAGTGCCATTACAACGTGTACACCATGCGCCGTAGTGAAAAAAACGCGTTAACCAAGGTTGTTTTACCGGTGGACGCATGCTACACGCGTACATCTGAAAAGGGTATCAAAATCGCCAAATCGGGACAAAAAGGTTTACTTTTACAGAAGGCTTACTTCAAAAAGGGATATTTTTCAGACTTAGAATACTTGTTTTAGGGTAGTCTGAGATCGACTTTCAATTAGTTGTTTAGGGTCTAGTTTTGAAAGTCCGATACCGCGCTGGTGTAACACCTACTTGTAATGACACTGGCCCCCCGGGAGAAAAGGTCATTGGGAATACCACTTTTTTAAAAATAATATCGTTTAACAATGTCATGTGACATGCAATGTAGTTGATTGGAAATCGGCTTGCGAATAAAGGACCAAAGATTAACTCACAGTCAAGTGATCCAACTGCTTGATATTTTTGTTAGATTAACTGGTGACTGGATGACTGCACTGTACGACGGGGTTCTGTCCGCTTTCCTTCGGGACTTCTCATTTACAGTATTTGACAATTATACATAGGACACGGTCCTTGGTTTTTATGCCACCACATCCACGACTATTCAGTCGAAGTCACCGTCGCCATATTTTTTAATATCCCATACCACCATTACCCGCCCCTACCACTCAACCCCAACCCACCGCCACATACACACAAAATAGGAAACAAAAAGAACGGAAATAGTCTTATGAATGTTATTAGTCAATCAGTCGCATAACTTAAGATATAATATAAATGAATAAGGCTGGACTTAATGAGATCGTTATTGGACAAACGTTTCGTTACTCTGTTTACAAACGCCGAGATGCGTCGCGACACTACTAGGCAACGTAGCATTTCAAATACTTCACTTTGTAAAGTCTACAGGAGTAGACGGTAACGTTGCCAATTTCATCTCAAGGGAGTCCACAGCCTTATTAATTTAGAATTATACTCTAAAAAGAACGATGTTAATCAATATATTGCCATTGTCGACTTTCAATGCTGCTCATGATGAATAAATATTTCTATATTGATAATAAGATTTGTTAGATAGAGGTATTAGGGGTACACATGCCACCACTTACGCCCTTGTTATTTTTGGTGGGGGGGGGGGGGTGTTTCATGCAGTGTGTTTTACGTGGGTGGTTGCGGATGTTTTTTTTTTCTTTATGTTGGTTTCCAAAAAAGTTTGGGGAAACGTCTTCCACCGCCTCATTTGCAGGAATAATGAACTTTTTGTATCAGTTTGCTGGTATTTCGTGGCAAGTTGGGGATAGGCCTATTCTATGAAATCGTGGAAATTGGCAAAATGTATTTAATTTGATGTATAGCCTTCTAGCATGCACTAAGAATAAAAAAAAGCTTTCAAGATGTCTATCAACTCTCCTTTTCTTTCGCGCTTCGCAAATGAGGGATGTGAGTGATATGCACACACCGCCACACTGAACAAGGTTCAGTTTTCCGCTTCGCGCGAAAATATCTGACACCCATGTATTCGGCATCCATTTTATTGCGTTAAACAGAGATCGTCGATGTGTCAACGAGAATACAATCCTTCCCTGTTGAAACTCTTTACCGGTATACATATGGGCACTCAATATCATATGATGTGTTCACGCCATCGCCGCAGAATATAAGGACAAGGCGGGAATACCCCTTCAGGAAAAAAATGTAAACAAACCACCTTTCCACCGCTACGCGTATACTGTTAGCAATGCAGCGCCCTGACGCGCATGCCGCAGTACGCGCCCGTTTAAGGTACGCGTCTGTACAACTACGCTCCACTGTTTAATTGGTAATTGTATACTTGTGTCTGGTAAATTTTTGTCCATACATTATATTTGCTTGTTTTTGTATTTTCCCCCACTTTTTGTTCATGACATAATACACTCTATGATATAATCGTAGATTTTTCTCTTACAATGCTAATTCAGCGGTGACATAAGAAAATAAAAAATCATTAGTCACTTGTCATTGATCAAATCCTTTGGTCATTTCACTGTCGAAGCGTCAATCCTCAAGACGGTGGTATTACACATTCTTGTGTTTATAATGCAGAGTCCAACGAGAATGTAAGGTAAAAATGATATCCACTCTATGCCAATCATCGCAATTTTCTTGAAAATTCGACATTCTTTGGACAAATGAGCTGGAGAAACCTACATTGTCTTATGCCCATCACGAAGCTTTTCTGTTGATACCATGTTTCCTTTGGTAACGCCTCTACTTGTTCAAAAAGGCTGCAAAAACCTTTCATTGGCAATTTTTTTGCCCTGCCTACCTCGCTTTACCATTTCAACTTTTGAGATGAGTTAGTTCTCGTGTCCCAGTCCCAAAACATCATTTCGCCACTTTTTGTGGTGGCGCAATCATTAGTCTCAGTCCAGTCAGTCCCCTCATACGGGACTGACCGACACCGAGAGTGTCAATGAGAAGTCCCCAAAGGAAACGGACAGACCCCGTCGGTCTAGACTGCATGGTTAACATTAAATCATAAATGGTTCTTTTTACAGATTATGAGATAGTCCATGGAACTAAAAGTTGGCACTCGAGTCGTCCGTGGTCCCGACTGGGAATATGGTAATCAAGATGGTGGCCATGGTTATGTCGGAACTGTCACTAGCATACGAGATACCTGTTCACCATGTTCACCCCCTCGACCGGCGAAAACCGTCATAGTTCAGTGGGACAACGGAAGGAGAGGATTGTACAGAACTGGTCATCAGCGGGCGTTTGATCTCAGAGTGTTTGACAGTGCACCAGCAGGTTTGTTTTCGCGAAAATTCAGACACAGAACTTGCTGGCTGCATGTGTACCTAAATATGGGACTGTTACTTTAAGGTTGCCAGTTGGGTAAATGAGCATGTCACACACCTATTGATCCAAATAAGAATATCTCGAGAACCATACAAGCAACCCCCTACAAACCATATACTACCATTGGAAAGCTTGAGACTTCAAAGAATCTGAAGATAACAACAACTTATCTAAAAGTGAAGACAAAAATGTAATAAAACCTTTTTATAAGATGGTCAAAAAATTTCAAATGTCCATGTTTCAAACACAACTCATTAGAAGTGAGTGGGTGTACCCGTTACAGTTAAACGGTGTGTTTCTACAGAAAATCATCCTACACTGCCACTGACATCGACTGACGCTAATCGCCACAAGCAGTGCACTGATACTACGTACTTGCCACAATAACCTGTTTATTTGCGAAGGTAGGAAAAGGCCCGGGGCGGGCCAGTGCCATTACAACGTGTACACCATGCGCCGTAGTGAAAAAAACGCGTTAACCAAGGTTGTTTTACCGGTGGACGCATGCTACACGCGTACATCTGAAAAGGGTATCAAAATCGCCAAATCGGGACAAAAAGGTTTACTTTTACAGAAGGCTTACTTCAAAAAGGGATATTTTTCAGACTTAGAATACTTGTTTTAGGGTAGTCTGAGATCGACTTTCAATTAGTTGTTTAGGGTCTAGTTTTGAAAGTCCGATACCGCGCTGGTGTAACACCTACTTGTAATGACACTGGCCCCCCGGGAGAAAAGGTCATTGGGAATACCACTTTTTTAAAAATAAATCGTTTAACAATGTCCTGTGACATGCAATGTAGCTTGATTGGAAATGCCGGCTATGCGAATAAAGCACAGTAAGATTAACTCAACAGTCAAGTGCATCCAACTGCTTGATATTTTGTTAGCATTAACTGGTGACTGGCATGACTGCACTGTACGACGGGGTTCTGTCCGCTTTCCTTCGGGACTTCTCATTTACAGTATTTGACAATTATACATAGGACACGGTCCTTGGTTTTTATGCCACCACATCCACGACTATTCAGTCGAAGTCACCGTCGCCATATTTTTTAATATCCCATACCACCATTACCCGCCCCTACCACTCAACCCCAACCCACCGCCACATACACACAAAATAGGAAACAAAAAGAACGGAAATAGTCTTATGAATGTTATTAGTCAATCAGTCGCATAACTTAAGATATAATATAAATGAATAAGGCTGGACTTAATGAGATCGTTATTGGACAAACGTTTCGTTACTCTGTTTACAAACGCCGAGATGCGTCGCGACACTACTAGGCAACGTAGCATTTCAAATACTTCACTTTGTAAAGTCTACAGGAGTAGACGGTAACGTTGCCAATTTCATCTCAAGGGAGTCCACAGCCTTATTAATTTAGAATTATACTCTAAAAAGAACGATGTTAATCAATATATTGCCATTGTCGACTTTCAATGCTGCTCATGATGAATAAATATTTCTATATTGATAATAAGATTTGTTAGATAGAGGTATTAGGGGTACACATGCCACCACTTACGCCCTTGTTATTTTTGGTGGGGGGGGGGGGGTGTTTCATGCAGTGTGTTTTACGTGGGTGGTTGCGGATGTTTTTTTTTTCTTTATGTTGGTTTCCAAAAAAGTTTGGGGAAACGTCTTCCACCGCCTCATTTGCAGGAATAATGAACTTTTTGTATCAGTTTGCTGGTATTTCGTGGCAAGTTGGGGATAGGCCTATTCTATGAAATCGTGGAAATTGGCAAAATGTATTTAATTTGATGTATAGCCTTCTAGCATGCACTAAGAATAAAAAAAAGCTTTCAAGATGTCTATCAACTCTCCTTTTCTTTCGCGCTTCGCAAATGAGGGATGTGAGTGATATGCACACACCGCCACACTGAACAAGGTTCAGTTTTCCGCTTCGCGCGAAAATATCTGACACCCATGTATTCGGCATCCATTTTATTGCGTTAAACAGAGATCGTCGATGTGTCAACGAGAATACAATCCTTCCCTGTTGAAACTCTTTACCGGTATACATATGGGCACTCAATATCATATGATGTGTTCACGCCATCGCCGCAGAATATAAGGACAAGGCGGGAATACCCCTTCAGGAAAAAAATGTAAACAAACCACCTTTCCACCGCTACGCGTATACTGTTAGCAATGCAGCGCCCTGACGCGCATGCCGCAGTACGCGCCCGTTTAAGGTACGCGTCTGTACAACTACGCTCCACTGTTTAATTGGTAATTGTATACTTGTGTCTGGTAAATTTTTGTCCATACATTATATTTGCTTGTTTTTGTATTTTCCCCCACTTTTTGTTCATGACATAATACACTCTATGATATAATCGTAGATTTTTCTCTTACAATGCTAATTCAGCGGTGACATAAGAAAATAAAAAATCATTAGTCACTTGTCATTGATCAAATCCTTTGGTCATTTCACTGTCGAAGCGTCAATCCTCAAGACGGTGGTATTACACATTCTTGTGTTTATAATGCAGAGTCCAACGAGAATGTAAGGTAAAAATGATATCCACTCTATGCCAATCATCGCAATTTTCTTGAAAATTCGACATTCTTTGGACAAATGAGCTGGAGAAACCTACATTGTCTTATGCCCATCACGAAGCTTTTCTGTTGATACCATGTTTCCTTTGGTAACGCCTCTACTTGTTCAAAAAGGCTGCAAAAACCTTTCATTGGCAATTTTTTTGCCCTGCCTACCTCGCTTTACCATTTCAACTTTTGAGATGAGTTAGTTCTCGTGTCCCAGTCCCAAAACATCATTTCGCCACTTTTTGTGGTGGCGCAATCATTAGTCTCAGTCTTGGCCTTTGAGGGAATAAATAGCTATCCTCACTCAATTGTTTAACATTAACAAAACAAAGACAGATGACAAGAAAAGTTGAACAATGGTTGGCTTTGGGCTTAGAAGCAATAAAAGACAGGTTAAGCCCTCAGATTCAGTCAGATTAAGACGGGGATTAATATAAGATTAAACACAATAGGGTAGACAGCCCAAGTTTTCAGGAAACAAACGCATTTTCTCTTCAGTACCAGACAACAGCATGGGGGCGTGCTAGCTACATGTAGCTGGGCACACAAGCTTTATGCACAGTATACAGCATGCAGTGTGATCGCCAGGTGCCAAACACCCGGGATTCCCCGCTTATCGATCTGTCGACAAATACAGTACTCAGGAGCAGGAGCGCAGGCTGAGGCATAGGCACACAACACACATAACAACAACCAAGTGGGTAGCATAAAGCCGAGCCCGAGGAAATAAGGTCAAATTTCCCTGGATGCGAAATAAGGTGAGTCTTCTGACATATCACCGACTGTCAGTGTCACCACTTTCGGACTTATTGAGTGAATTGAATTTGAAATGGGTCATGTGGGTGACATAACGTTACCTATTTACACTGTTACAAAGTTACACAGTTAGCAAGGGCGTAGGCTGGTTTGGGCACGGGGAGGTGCAC
This sequence comes from Eucidaris tribuloides, assembly GCA_001188425.1. NCBI lineage: Eukaryota > Metazoa > Echinodermata > Echinoidea > Cidaroida > Cidaridae > Eucidaris > Eucidaris tribuloides. Next base: position 23,654 of record JZLH01S0322333.1, on the reverse strand, counting down.
ATCTTGGGGAGGTGGAACTAAAGTGACATGGGGAGGTGCACATCTTACGGAGGTGGAACTAAAGTTGAGTAAATCAGGCGTTGAAAGCAGAAAAAGTGGTACAAATTTCGTTTTGCTTTCCAGGAGCGGAACTCCTATGGCTCTGCGGGGGGGTGCACGTGCACCCAGTGCACCCCCCCAGCCTACGCCCTTGGTTAGATCTAACGTTACACTGCACTGACATGACTGACGCTAATCGCACAAGCAGTGCACTGATACTACGTCTGGCCACAATAACCTGTTTATTTGGAAGGTAGAAAAGGTCATTGGAGAATACCACTTTTTTAAAAATCAAATGTTTAACAATGTCTGTGACATGCAATTGTAGTTGATTGGAAATGGCTTGGAATAAAGACAAGTAAAACTCAAGTCAAGTGATCCAACTGCTTGATATTTTGTTAGATTAACTGGTGACTGGCATGACTGCATGTAGCCTCGACAGACTCACACGCATGCTGCGTGTGAGTCTTGTTGAAAACTAATAGCCATATTCTACATGTCACAAACGCCGACTTCTACCCCGTTTCACTCAACTTTTCTGCCCATTCTGACATTAAAACAGGTCAATTTGTGAATGTACATCTATCTCTTAATATAGTCAAAAAAATTGAAATCCAAAACTTACCTAAATACTCCCCCACATCTCCAAACCGCGACACTTTATCTGCGTTTCGTCTCTGCCCAGTCTCTCACCTACTGAAGGCTGCTATACACAGCTCGTCCGCCGCGCCGCATGACGAGAGCTAGAGACGTCCGATCCTACATCCTGTCGCCGACCGGACCGGCGCGGCGATGTGGTGACTAGCGGCCTAGCCAACGCAGTGGTAGTCTATAGGTTCTAGCCGTTTCTATTTCGGTATAATTTCTCCGAGTTGCAGTACTCGAATATCGCGCCAAGCCGAGTGAGGGCGACTACCCCAGTGATTGCGCCGCCCGAAGATCGGGCGGCGCAATCACTGGGGTAGGTCGACCTCACTCGGCTTGGCGCGATATTCGAGTATTGGCTGCAACTCGGAGAAATTATACCGAAATAGAAACGGCTAGAACCTAGACTAACGCAGTGTGCGCATGCGCATTACACTTACATTTCTGTGGCGGAACTCCAATAAAATGGCGAATTCGCTTGATAAGAACATACGGACTGCCATCTTAACGAATCTCCCTCTTTTTCGAGATAGACTGCAGTTCATTCTGTTACATTTAGTTTATCGATTTCCACGTATAATACATTTTTTGTGTATGAATGAACTCATTCTCAGCGTGTGACTGCGGGTAAGCTCGCAAAAACTTCTGACATGAATTTGACTTCTCAATTTTAACTCTCCAACTATACACTAGAAGAAATGAGGTTAATAAGTGAGGGCGCGCACTGCGGTTACACGTGTGCGGGTCGTTGAGCTTAAGATCTGCATGTTTAGACGAGGGGTCTAGTCGTTTCCTTCTGGGGATATCTCATTTAACAGTAGTTTGACAGCTGTCTCAGTCACTGTCCCGCCTCAATACTGGGGACTGACCACACCAGAGAGTGTCATGGAGACAGTCCCCCAAAGCGAAAACGGATCAACCCGTCCAGGGTTACTGACTGCAGATGTCTAACTCTCATTTTATCATGATTATGATGATTCGTCCATGGAACTTAAAAGTTGTGCATTCGATTCATCCGCTCTCTATCATGCGTCCGACCTAGGGGAATATTGGTATCACAGATGGTGTGCCATGGTATATGCTCATGGAACTTGTCACTTAGCTACGATGATACCTGTTCCATGTTCAACCTCGTACCGGCGAATATACGGCTTCATAGTTTCAGTGGGATACAACGGAGGACTGAGGATTGTACGAACAAACTGGGCTATCACGGTGCGTTTGTCTTCAGTAGTGTTTGGACAGGTTGCGTACCAGCAGGTTATGTTTTCGCGAAAATTCAGACGCAGAACTTGCTGGCTGCATGTGTACCTAAATATGGGACTGTTACTTTAAGGTTGCCAGTTGGGTAAATGAGCATGTCACGCACCTATTGATCCAAATAAGAATATCTCGAGAACCATACAAGCTACCCCCTACAAACCATATACTACCATTGGAAAGCTTGAGACTTCAAAGAATCTGAAGATAACAACAACTTATCTAAAAGTGAAGACAAAAATGTAATAAAACCTTTTTATAAGATGGTCAAAAAATTTCAAATGTCCATGTTTCAAACACAACTCATTAGAAATGAGTGGGTGTACCCGTTACAGTTAAAGAGTATGAACATGAAGCTTCATTTTAATGACCCCTTTTCCAAAAATTCTGCTTTCTTGACGTTGGACAAATATTTCTGTAAAAAATCAGAAAATACACACATAAACTGAAATTGTTCTGTTGATTGTACAGGTACCCCTGAAACTCATCATTAATCTGTTCCATACAACAAGAAAAACAACCTCTGAAAATTTCATAAAGTTTGAATGAAAACTTTTGGAGTTTCAGCATTGTTTTTGTCTTAAAAAACCTTAATGTTGGCAAAATGGGATTTTTTTTAATGTGAAACATATATTTCAACACAGATGGCATTTGTCATATTTGCTTACATGATGCAAATCTGATTTTGGAAAAAGCTTTTTCAGTATTTTAGGGTCAACATTCACTAATTAGACTTTAATAAAGTACAGAACTTATTATCTGTACCCCATAAAGTGGGCATATTCTGAAAGCTTACACTTCACAAATTATTTTGATCTGCAAATAAAAATTTTTCATCAATTTTTTTTCTCCAATTGGCCACCTTAATCAATTGAATTCTTTTTATTTTCCACTTTACATGTACATAAAAGAATACAAGGTGAAGAAAATTGCCCTACATAGCATTTTCATAAAACAAAAAATACCATTCCTAGACCAATAGACGAATACTAAAATGATGCCAAGTGTGAACTGACTCAGTTCAGTGAGTGGACCTGACACATGATTAAAGTGATAGGCTAACATTGTGGAGCTTCAGTCTAAAAAATTGTCAAATTTTGATATCTGAACTACATAGTAGTGTTCATATGGACAAATAAACATCCTAGAATAAAAAAAGTTTGGAAAGTTACACTGCCAATGGCAAGTTATGCATGAATAAACAATTAAAACTCGGTGCGAGTTTAAATAGGGTAGATCTACACACAGTAAGTCTGTGGGAGAAAATGGGCAGGTGAATCCGATCAACTTACGATTTTCACTTTTTTAAAGCACTAAATAATCATTTTGAAATGCAATTTTTTCAGGGCGTCATTTTTAGACCTTATCAAAGACAATGGTAGCATGGGGAATCATGTAGCTCAGCTTTTTGTAACTGTGGTAAATGTTAGCCAATACCTTTAAACAGCAATTAGTGTTTTTGTTAATTTGTCAAATTCTAGTTAATTACTGATCTTCAAATTGTTCAAACATGCATATAGCGTTCACCCGTAGCGTAAATGCAAACGAGATGTTTATTTTGCTTCTGAATGCAGGGTTTTGCAGCTAACCTGGAAATCATGTAAAAATTGGAAAATGACTTCCCTTTTTCCAGTCAGGGAAAAATCTTAGAATTTTCTTTATCAAATGGTTATACTTTCTCACTTTTTATTTATACTATGGACACGAGGTGAGAAATAATGTAAGTAGGCAAAGCGAGAAATAAGTTAAAATGATGATCTTGGAATTGGGAAAAATCAGGGAATTTCATTTGGAAACATAAAATGCAGGAAACACTGAAAAAAAAATCTTTAACTTTGAACTCTCAATGAACTTCTTAATTACCACAGCTTGATTTAAAGCTAAATAACATGATTGTGGGTAGTCTGGGGTGAAGCGACTCTAGAATCAAGTAAACTGTGCAAGGATTCTACTGTGAAAATTTGGTAGTCAAAAGTTGACTCGTAACATAACTTTCATCAATATGCCTTGCGACAGACAAATCTGTTGTGTAGTCTCTCTATGGGGTTTATTTCTATCGAGGCTCGAGAGGAACAAAATACTTGTATGTTCATGCTTGATTTGGCTTAATTAAACAAATTCAACACAAATCCTTCCAGTCAGGAGATACACTCCAGCTGGAGTATCCATTAATATATCTTTCAACCTGTTTGGTTTGAGAGGCTTTTCTCATTTCTCCCAGTCATGTCATTTACCTTTAACTTTGACAGGTATTTCACACTTCAGGATCTGGTGTGATGAATGTGAAGAGACTGAAATCAAGGGTATTCGTTGGAGGTGTACGGAGTGCTTCGGCTACGACCTCTGTACGGACTGCTACATGACTGGAAAGCATGATCTCAGCCATGCTTTCATGCGTGTGAACGATTCATCTGATTCCTCTCTTGGGTATGTATAAACCAGGGATGGAGGACTCGAGGCTGGCCTTGGCCTCGAGGCCGACTTTGACAGTCCTCGGCCTCAGCCTCGTAATCCTGTGACTCGGACTCGTCCTCGGCCTCATACAATGTCTTGAGTAGGCTTTAGTGCAACTTAGGGTGATGGCTGTTGTTGCATCATTATCGTACTTGTATAATAATTGCAAGCAATTCTCTGCTATATGTGTATATTATACAAGACACAAACAATACCCTTCTAGAAAACAATCCAAAAACAAAATAAACTAAAAACCTAATATGAACAAAAACAAACATAATCACAGTATTGAAAACCGAAATTTTGAAACAACAGTTCTTATTTGGTACAGTGACTTCATTTGTTGGTGATATGAGTATGCTTCAGTGACAATTGATCCAGCAGGTACATTTGCCAATGGAGTTATACCGGGTGGCCCAGAAAGAATGCAACACTTGCGATCACTAATTTAGGGACAGTGATTTTCCGTTTTACCGGTAAATCAAACGGAAAATCTGTTTCGTTTTTGTACTTTTCATGTAAAAATTCATGGAATTAACCTTTGCAAAACGGAATTCATGATTTTGCTGTGTACAGTTTCTATGAAAAAACGGAATTTCCATTTTTTGATTGGGTTGAAACGGAATTACAGGTTTTCTGAAAAGGAAAAGACCATTTTTTGAAACGGAAAATCACTGTCTCTACTAATTTATTCACCATCATCGGCAAAATGTCATTGTTTTTTATTTTGTTGGTTAGGACATTCCTGCAGTTTGTCTGCATAGCTTATTCTATGGCACGCTGTAACGAGAGAATAGTATTCTGAGCAGGGTTGGCAGTTTCTTCCGCAGGCGTTTTTTTCCGCCGGTTTTTACCGTTTTTTTCCGTCCCGGAAAAAACCTGTTTCTTCCAGTTTTTTCCGCCGTCCCGGATAAAACTATTTTTTTCCGGAAGAAACCCAACCCTGATTCTGAGTGATCGGTGGAGTGGTAAAAGTAGGAAATTTGGGAAATGACATTGCCTCAGGAAAATGGCCGTAAGATCCAAACGTCTAACTAAAAATCAATGATCATGGTATCATTTTGTTGGAAAAACAATGTTCTAATCATTGAAACAAAAATCAATTACATATTTCCAATGATGTAGAAGAAATTAGCAATCGCAAGTATTGCGTTCTTTCTGGGCCATGTATACTGTATATGTACATACAGTGTAAGTAGGATTCAGTGTTGGGTGTCTCGAGACATGTCTCGAGACAGTGTTTGGGTGTCTCGTGTCTCGTCTCGGTCTCGGACGCTTATTGTCTCGGTCTCGTCTCGGTCTCGCCAGGAATTGTCTCGGTCTCGTAGGCCGAGACATTGACAAGACACTAAAAAACAGCTCAATTTTGATGAGTCACTCTCAGATTCTCACTGCTCTCTTCCTGACCTACAGCATAAAATGCACTAAACACAGGATTGGAGAACAAAGAGTAGAGATTAAGAGTCAGATACCTTGAAATACAGTCTGTATATTTGTCTCTTTTAGTGAACAAAGGTACCAAACTTAACTCAGAAAACTGTCATCACAAGGTGTATGTACACCATGCGCGTGTATAGACTGTCAATCTCAGAATACTCTAAAACAAGTAGGCCTATTCGAGTCTGAAAAGATACCCTTTTAAAGTAAACCTTCTGTTGAATACCCTAAAAAAGTATTCAAGTCTGAAAAGATACCCTTTTGAAGTAAACCTTCTGTTAAAAGTATATCGTTTTTCATGATTTTGATACCCTTTTCACTGACTGTATGCACACGCGCATGGTGTACACCTTGTCTTGATAGTGCCCCCCCCCCCGTTAGGTTTTGTTTATTCATGAGTTCTATGTCAAAGAAGAAGAAGA
>JZLH01S0322299.1:0-13281 GCA_001188425.1 Eucidaris tribuloides | reverse complement strand
AGGTCGAATTCCCACGCAATAAAATCTACACGTGGTTTGGTGTCTTCACGAAATCACATTCTTAACCCTGACACTATCATTGATTTGCAAGAGGTTGTCCATGATTCACAAGGAATTATTTTTATACGACTAAAATATCTTATATTTATAACGTTGTTCACTCAGTTATCAGAATTCTGCGTATATAGGCCTAACCCGACATCACGTTGGGTTGTTCATATTGGCAAACATTCATTCTAAAACATAAATTATAGAAATTGAATTCGTCGCTGCATGGACCTACAACCCCTCCGGGGGGGGGCACTTAGTATAATTGTGTGATACGTATGTGCCGCGGTTGAGACCCCCATTTTCAGCCCAAATTTTCGTTCCAGAGCATCTCAATTTCAGAAGTCACAGAAAATGTTTGATTTTTCCAGTTCCAGAGATCCCCAAATTTGCCGTTTCGCTTCTAATTTTTCGCTCGGCCGCGCCGCTTCGCGGCGCGGCCGAGCCACAGCATTATTGCCTTTTCAGCACGGCGCGCCGTTGGCGCGCCGGAACTTCGCCGCAATGCAGTTCCAGAGCATAGCATTTTGAGGTTTTCTGAAGCCTTAGCTCCAGTTCCAGAGACCCCCATTTTTCGCTCAAGCCCGTTCCATAGCCCCCGATTTTCGATTTCGGTGCGGCACATACGTATCACTTTGTAAGTCGAGTCGCCCCCCCCCCCCGGGCCTACAACGAATACGGTGATCCTTGTAACTCCAGTCCAGAGGTGTCGATCCTGTGAGGGGATGGGATGATCGCCCCACCAATGAAAATATTAGGGGGGCAAGGATGTCAATTCCCCCCCCCATATTTTGACAACTTGGAAAATTCATTATATGCAATGCAAATGTCTGTTTCAAAAAGCATTGGAAAGCAATATAACACCATTACACATGGCGGAAAAATATCATACAAAACTGTCAATTTTTCGGCGCGCTTTGCGCGCAAAATTCTGTATTACAATTTGGCGCGCGGAAAATTTTCGAAATTTTTTCCCTTTTGCCCCCCCCCCCATCCGAAACATGGATCGGCGCCCCTGCTCCACACATTAGATAAAGAGTACATTTAATTTTCATTACTGACGCCATTGACGACGTCATAATAATTAAACTGATAGGCTAACATTGTGGCGCTTCAGTTCAATTAAACAAAAATCGTCAAACTTTAATATATGAGCTACATAGTGTTTTAATGGCCAACACCCTTGAATACAACAAAAATAGAAAGTTGTGCTGCCACTGGCAAGAGATGCATGAACAAACAATTACTACTCGGGTGGCGGATAAAACATTGTAAAATAGTGAATCCGGTCAACTTACGATTTTCACTTTTTTAAAGCACTAAAATCATTATTTTGAAATACAAATTTTTCAGGGCCTTTCTTTAAGACCTATCAAAGACACTTAGAGCATGGAGGATTATGTAGCTCAGTTTTTTAACTGTGGTCATTATTACAGGTGTTATTATGTGACTTGAAGATTGAACACTGCGACATACGAAAATTTGAAATTGATGCATATGAAGAAATTTTTTAAAGACTCGACCTTGACACATGCCACATTTTTGTCATGTAATATGACTTCAGTCATGATTATGGACATAATTATTTTTTTTTACAATGAACGGGAAATTTGGCTCTGCCCCTCCCCCATACCAGGCATCTGTTACGCCTCTGACTGCCATGGAGAAGAAGAAGAAGGGGAAGAAAGAAGAAGGAGGAGGAGGAGGAGACGAAGAAGAAGAAGAAGAGAGAGANANCAAGAAGAACACGAAGAGGAAAAGAGAGAAGGCAAAGAGAAGAGAAGAAGAAGAGAAGGGAAGAAGAAAGAAGAGGAAGGAAGAAGAAGGAAGGAAGAGAGAGAGTAGAGAAAAGAAGGAAGAAGATGAGAAGAAGAGAAGAAGAAGAAGAAGAAGAAGAAGAAGAAGAAGACAGGTAGTAAGAAGAAGCGAGGTGTGTGGTGGAGGAGGAGCAGGAGGAGAAGAAGAAGGAGAAGAAAGAGAAGAGAAGAAGAAGAGAGAAGTAGAAGAGTAAGAAGATGAAGAAGAAGAATAGGACGGAGGTGGAGGAGGAGGGAGAAGAAGAGGAAGAAGAAGCAGAAGCTAAGAAGACGAAGAAGGGAGGAACGGAGAAGAGGCTGGGACGAATTGGAAGAAGGAGAAGAGGAGGGAAATGAAGTAAGAAAAGAGAGGCGAAGATTTTGGGGGAAGCTTCTTATTTCAGAACGCAACCGCCACTTTAAGAACGAGGACACCTTGTGCGCTTCGGGACAGGACAGGTGATTGCCAGAGTCCTACATGTAGGACCCAGCTGTACTCCATATTGACCTCTATAAAACACTGCTACTCCAAGTTGTTCTTTAAGCTGACATAGTATGAATCACAACGGTTATCGACGCCATGACTCCATAATCGATGAATGTGGCTACAAGTCCTCTACTGTACAAAGCAAGATGTTCAATGTGCGAACATCTTCATGAAATTTACTGTTTTACATGAAGTTTACTTGGTTACATGAAGTTTTTGGAAGGTTATCATTGTTTATACCTTCAACCGATAATTTTTCCGCTGTCATAATGGCAGAGAATTCATTTCAAAGGAATTCATTAATTGTCCTAAAACAAATTGGCGCAATTGTGCTGGGTCGCAGCCGCATATGCAAGGCATATTTTAAACAACTCTGTGTCATTTAAAGGCAAATTGGGCTACAGTTTCCTCATAGATTGCCGGTGTCATCTAGACCTTTTTTCTTCGCGAGAATGAGGCCATATGCTGATTATCATGACGCATTTTTTCCTATGTAAGGCATAAGCGTCACTTTGTGCGTGTTCTATGTGGTTTTATTTGCACATTGAAGACCAGTATTGAGTAGGAACAAATACCAAAGTTTGACAATCTTTATATTGTGGCTTCCACAATGTCAATAATGTATTTAATTCATTAAAGCTAATATTCTTAAACCTTCTAACAGAAAAATATCTCTGGTATAAAATATACAACTCTCTGGTACAGCAGTTGCCGTAGAAATTATACTCTATTGTGTTTGAAATAATAAAAATAAAAAAAGTTTTTGCGAATAGCGCCCGGAAGTTAAGCGTAGTAAAGTAATGTCATAGCATAGGCTCTTTTCAAACTTGCGCAAATAAATGTAAATTTACAAGGAGCCATATTAGATGAATTCTATAGAAAAATAGGCATGGCAGTAACGAGAAGAGAGAAAGACGAAAAATCAAAGATAGACATTGGAACATCGAGCTGTGAAAGAATATCTAATTTTAAGTCCTTTGGCAGAGTTTTACCAAAACCCAGATTGTTTTTCTACATAGAAACAATTGTATCAATCACAAATTATCGCAAATAAGTATTCTGCGCTCTAATAATGTACTAGTCTCGAATACTGAAAATCCAACAATAATGTAATGATTGAGTATCATTTGCTCAACAAGCATTCGATGTCATGTTGCTCGTGATTGCGAATTAGGGAGGGGGAGCTCCCGTGAAATTTGCAAGCACTGGTAAAATCGCATAGTCAATTGGTAAACAAAGTTAGGCCCCTCTCTTTGATTTGGTTAGATATTGCAAAGACGATTCCATATTGTGCTTTCTATTGCAGACAAACTCTTGTTTGGTCACTATAAATGCACGTAATCAATTTCAAATAACTATTTCATTGAATGGCTGCAGGCCAAATATCCAATCCTCAACAGCAAATATCTTTTCTCTTTTTTTTTAACATTCAGCTTCGCACAAGGTACACGATCATCAATAATTTAATCTGAACAAACTAAAAACTGAAAATAAGTTATTTGACAAATGAAGCTCGTATGCGATACGTACAATTTTATTATTGTAAAACTTGGAAAACAAAAGATAGAATTTCCTACAAGTTGAGTGTAATGGAATAAACATGAGTATAAGGTCCGGTAATGCTCAATGACAATGATCAACAAATTATAACAGAACGTTTTTGATTTGAAATAATTTCATCAAATGATTGACTTCCCCTATCGCCGTAAAAACCAAACAGATAACCCCCTTTTTCCTGAAAAGAATTGCGTTAGCATACGTGTATCAAAATTAATATTGTTAACCTTATTAGTGTCCGATGATCGAATATGTATAAAAATATTCCAGTATTTGGCGTACAAAATTTGTTGTTGATGTAAGTACTGTAATTATAGTGGATTCAATAATGGATCGAATATCAATCGTATACTTGACGCTGTACAGATTTACAGTTGAATGCGTGGCTTAATGATTTAACAAAAGATGGACAATTACTATTTGGAAGAGTGTCACATATTATGGAACGTTTTGTTCACGACCACTATGTTTATACTTTGTATCGAGAAACATACTTGAGTTTTTATATACGCAAAACGCATTGTACTTCAAACTTAGTAGGAAATTATTTCATTGAAATAATGCGGCCTGCGCTGACATTCGTATATAACATTCTTACCTCTAATATCTGCTTTATACTTTTGCTAGTTTCAATTTGACGGTTTTGTTCTTCTTGAACCGTGTAATAAGACACAAATTGACACCTTATTTGGAAATATATCTGCTTATCTTCTCAGGTCCGTCCGCGAAAAACTCACCGCTTGTAGGTCTCTTCAATAATGATTTACGTTGGTAATCCAACCAGGTATATTAATTTTCTTGTTCTACTTGTCCTCTTGTGACAATAAATATCAAATTGAAATAAGAAAGATATGGACATCATTTATTTTTTAGGACGAGATCTGGCATGGAATATATTCTTGAGACGATTCTGCATTCCAAACACTATCGTTTGTGGTAATAGTCACGGACATAATAAGAATACAGGAACAAGACCTACAATAGTTTGTGAATCGTTGTTATAATGTGCACTTCCTGGCCATGTACAAATGAGTGCTGCGTGGTAAGTATCGAGCATGTCCAAGAATGCATAGCATTTTACACTGACCATAGACAGCTTCTGATGAAAAGTTGGTAGGCATTGCGGGTGATAAAGCTTCAGAGATGTTCATTTTTGTCATCCGGCCCGAAGAGCTCGATGAGCTTATGCCATGGCGTGGCCGGTCCGGCGTCCGTCCGTCCGTCGTCCGCGTCCACAGTTTTGAAATGCTTCTTCTTCGTCATTTCTCAACCGCATTTTGATTCTTGATAGTTTATATGACTTAGGGCTAGGTGGGGATTTTAAAACTTTCTAACACAGAATCGTGAATTCATTATAAATATTTAATTTATGCAAATTTATTTCGAATCACAAAAAATGCTTCTTCTCCTTCTTTCTCAAACGATTTTGATTTTGGATCTGCTTTATTTTGGTAGGGCGGGCTCGAGTTATGCACATTAAACTTCTACACGAATTTTGAAATTATACATCCATTAATTAATTATAGGATAATTTATGCAAATTTGCTTCAACCAAAATAACAAAATATGCTTCTGTTCAAATTTCTGACCGATTTTCATTCTGTTTGTTTGATCTGATAGGGCTAGTGGGGGGGCTTCAAGACTTTACACAAAAATTTTTGAACATTGAATCACCATTATGCAAATTTCAAATTAATTAATTATGCAAAATTTAATGCAATTTTTTGAAATCACAAAAAATGCTTTCTTCTCCTTCATTTTCTCAACCGGATTTTGTTTGTGATTGCTTATTGTGGTAGCGGCCTGAGTTAATCACTATTAAACGTCTACACAGAATTTTGAAATTTATTGCTCCATTACGATTAATTGATTGGCTAATTTACTGCCAATTTATTCCAAAAATAAGCAATAAATTGCTTCTCCCAATTTCTGATCCGATTTTCATTCTGTTTGATCGGATTATGGGCGAGTGTTCGGGCTTCAAGACTTCTACACAAGATTTTGAATAGTTAATCATTATGCAAATTTAAAATTATTACATTATGCAAATTTATTCAAAATTCACAAATAAAATCACAAAATGCTTCTTCTCATTTCATTTTCTAAACAATTTTGATTTAGTTTGCTTTATCTGTAGAGTATAGGCTGTTGGTACACTAAAATTCTACCAGAATTTGTATACTTGTTGCTCCATTAATTTAATTTTGGTAATTTATGCAGATTTATTTCCAAAAAATAACAGAAATTGCTTCTCCCTCATTATCTTGACCACTTTTCAAGTTCTGATTTGTTTTATATGAGAGGCGCTATGGTGCGAGCTATCAAAACTTGTACACAAATTTCAAATATTCATTAATTTGCTACATTTATGCAAATTCAAAATCACAAATAAAATCACAAAAAATGTTTTCAAAATTTACGCTTCTTCATTATGTAATTCATTATTGTAAAGTAAATGCTTCTTCTCCACATCATTTCGTGATGTGTTGATTGATTGCTTTATTTATATTCATTGTTCCTTCGCGGGAACATCAATTTTATATTTAACCGTATAAATTGTTACCACATGAAATTCTCGGATAGTAATGTTGCCGAGACGGATGAGCGCTACGTCATTTGACGTTTCTAGCTTATTCGGATGTTCGACGTAACTGTGCACAGAAATTGCCGCTTGCTGAAAATGTTGCGTTTCTTCTCATCATTCTTTTTTCCTTCGTTATTCCTTCTAATTTTTCACATTCTTTCCTTTCTTCTTTTTCTCCCTTTCCTTTTCATCTTCCTCCCCTCTTCTTCTACCTCCGTCGTCTATTTTTTTTTCTGTTTCCCAAGTTAACCTCCGTTTTAGCGGTATTGTCTTGTTTACCTTGTTTCCATATGTCTCTTTTAAGTATGTTGTAATATTTCAGACATTGAATGATATGAATGAATTGATTTATTATTCAAAACTGCCAATGGACTTATACAATTATAAATATACATAACGAATTACAAACATAATAATTTACAGGAAAAAAGATAAGGAATAGAAACATGTACGTGACGTTACGCACAGTAAAATCCAAGCCTTTGGTACTATGAGAGCTAAATTAATTAGCATGATAATGCTAATTAAGTGGTCCCATTTAAGCAGGCAATGACATGATTGGGGGTAGGTCCTCAACTTGGGCCGGAAAATCTCATAGAATTAAGTAACTATGCAGATTCTCCTGTTGAAAATGTTGTAGTCAAACGCTTGATCATTCTAAAATAAATAATCGTCCAATATTCACTCGTGGCACGGAAACCTGCTGTGTGGCTCTCTATGCGCGGCTTATTGTTATCATCCGCGATAAAATTTAAGATACTCATATGTTTATTGCTTGATTCTCCTTAAGTAAACAAATTAAGACAGCTTCCTTCTAGTGTGGAGATCACTCTGCTATAGTTGGTATATATTTCAACGTCATTTGCGTTCTTGAGGCATTTTCAAGTGTTCCCAATCTATGTCACTATACTTTTAAACATATTATTTAAAACTGACCATATTTACACAAGCTAAGCGTAGCCAGATTTTGCCATCAAGGGCACCCGGAATGTACCGACAAACTCCCGACGTACCGACATTTTCGTATTGTGTAATGAAAACAGTTAAATGATTTACGATGACAGTGAATAATACATGGGGGCGGGTCTAGCTTTTTGGTAAGGTTTGTTTCGAGTGAATGGTGATGGGAGAAAAAAAATAAAAATTGCCTATGTTTGCGCGCGAAGCGCGCCGAAATTTTAAAATTGTCTGGGTGCGCACGCGAAGTGCGCCGAAAATTTTAGAATTGTCTATATGTGTGCGCGCAAAGCGCGCCGAAAATTGTCAAAATGTGTATGTTTTCGCGCGAAAGCGACGAAATTTGAAAACTGTATATGTTTGCGCGTAAAGCGCGCCAAAATTTGAGAATTTTGTATGAAAATTTGAAAATTGCGTATGTTTGATATACTGTTTTTTAAACAAATTTTGCAGTAGACTCATTTTGGTTTTCCTGACATCTACTAACAAAATAAGATCACTAATTTTTCACTTGCCAACTCGGGGGGGGGGGGGGTAAACCTCCTAACGGCCACCCCTTCGCTACTGATACAAATATAAGATGCTTCTTCTACTAATAATGGTAATGTATGCGAGAGTGAGCGAAGCGAACGAGCGCTTCAGACATTAATAGATTTTCAAGTCAAAGAAAGTTGAATTTCTACAACCGTAACGAAGCCTTCTGATGTTCTGATATTATTGATATCAGCACTCAGTAGTACTCTAATTTAATAATAATAGGAACACACAAGTATAATCATGCAACAAGTTTTGTTATTCAACATTGCTTGGGAAGAACATTTGTGGCTTTTGGTTTGGCTGGTGAACGAGGAACGGGCCGAAGGGCAATATATTTCCATCCACTTTACATGGTGGAGCTAGTGTGCCCCGGTATCAAATAGCGCTCTATTCTCTTTTCCCAAGATGTTTTCCTAAATGTACACGTTGCTGAAATGTTGAATCTTTCAACTGTTTAATGTTGTAGGCCTGTAAACATTTTGTCGATACATCATTATGCTCGGGTCGGTAGATTTGGAACGTTTTCGATGTAGGCCTATATACATTTGACTCAAGTTGACTGTACCAAGTGTCATCAATCATACTCATGACAAGACGGTTTGCCTGGTTACCGAAAAACTCCCGACATAAAGAAAATCACTTATGAGAGCGAGCGGAGCGAGCGAGCTTGAAAAAAACAAGATTTTTACATTTAAAAAATTCAATTCCTTTCAATATTTCTGTTGTTTTTTGAGATATTTCGTCGGTACAAAATTATTTTTTGTCGGTCCGCGTGTACCGACGGAGTCCTTCGTGTACCGACGAAATTCCGAAAAAGCATTATTGGGGGGGGGGGGGTCAACTGCCCCCTCTGCTCCTCCCCTTTGGCTACGCTAATTATTTACACTATGTACATTAAATGATTATAATGAATTAATCATGACATTTATTATCTTCGAGAAGTTTTAGTTATATTTTTTTTCGAAAAGTGTTATTTCTAATATCGTTCTCAAGCAAATTCCAATTCAGTGGTCCCGAATGTGAAACTGTCACGTGGAACACACAACGTCTTAATGACAAGATGGCATGTGAAATAAACCTCTTAGAACAACATTGGGTTTATACGAAATTGTGATAACACTTTTGAGACGTAGGTCTTTCAAAATAAAAGTTACAATCTACCAGAAGTATCAGCAATATAGAAATAAACTCAAAATGATTAATACATCCTATTAGTGATAAAAAGTACTAAAATGATAACAATAATCAGAATTAGCATCTACGACTAGTTGTGTAATGTATTTTACACATGACCCCGTGTGAACCACGTTAGCTCTGTCCACAATTCTACACCATCATGTTTTTCCAATTTCAAAGAACAAAAAGCGGCTAATGATTGAATTCATCAATTGTAAATCTCAGCGTTATCGTGTTCTTTCGCGTGACTTGCATCATTAGATAACATTTTGTAACAATACAATTGCATACATGTACCTTACGATGCAAATCGTAATTTAACATTGACTACATTACGATGTTTATAACGAAATATACAGCCGTTGAAATTGGGTGAAGAGATGTGACTTTAAGCGTTTACTTGTAGCCGAGGGTCCATGTATAAAAAGCATCATGCCAAGTGATGCAACTGCATGGCAGTAGATCATTTTTTTAGAGCGATAACAGTCCCAAATAAACACAAAATTATTTCATAATAATTGGATATTTCTGGTGGAGCAGCCTTTAATTTAAACACACGCATATATACTAGTATCGCAAAACTATAAACACCTGTGATATTACTTGGGGTGTAATTTATGAAAATAACTCTTCTGTAATGGACTAATATCTCGGTGTCATTGTGAGTTAATGAAAATTTCCCTTTCATTTCAAACCATAAAACATATAACTCAAATCTGATACCACAGTTTTAAGGCAAGATGCACAATACCCTGAGTTGGCCATTAATTGAAATCCTCAATGTGGTGGCGGTTAACCAAAAAGAATTTTAAAGGCCAAATTTGAATGTTATCTCTTGAATTATTGGAAAAATTACCCTTCTGTCTATGACCGCAATAGAATATTACCATGGCCACTGGAGTAAGATCTGGGATTTTTTTTCTCGAATTCGTGTTCGTCACAAATAGGCTGTAGGATAACACAATCCTTAGTGAAGTGTTTTTTAAATTCAAAAGGCCTATTTCAAAAGTGATTTCACATTTTAGAAATACATTTACATCGTAGCCCTGGGTTGTTCTATGGGGCTATATTATTTCATGTCAGGTGCGTGGTTGGCTACATGGATCCTATACAAACTAAGAAAAATAAGTCAACTTTGCACCTTTAGAGGTTGCAGACTTATACCCAAATGGGAGCACCTTAAGGGGAAACTTTGCACCTATTCAAGAAAGTGGCAAAGTTGCCATCTTTGCAGGGAAAGTGCAATGCCTTTCAGATGAATCACGATAAATGTAACTGTGCATGAGCGACCATAAAAAAGTAAAATTAGTAGGTATGGCCGACTGGTTCGAAACCCACAAGTTCGGACGTTAGGACGGGTAGCTGATAAATGTTTAAAGATGCATCATTCTAACCTTAAATGTGCAAATACTAGTTGGAACGCTATATAAGACTTTTATTTCATTCTCGGATCCTAGAGACGGAGCTATTTCCATTACCTGTTTTATAAAATCGAACTTCCAATTGCGGGAATCCTGCAGTTTTGGCATATACTTGTTGCTATATCTGACAGAACCCCCGTACAAGGCTTTTGTCAAGAAACGCTTTGTTTAAAGTTATGCCTGTAATTTCATAAGTGTATTAGCAAAAATGCCCTACTGATAACTAGAGTGGCAAAGCTTGCATCCGCCACACAGTGGGGGGCAAGCGCATACCGGTGAAAGGTGCAAATTGCTCGAATATACCGCGGTGGAAATCTCTGCATCCTTTTTGAGCAAAGCCCTCTGCTACCCTTGTCGGACCCCACCCTCATCTTTTTTAGTGTGCTTCCGCAGCCACCATCTTCTTTGAAAACTGTTCGCTCTTCTCTCGACCATCTGCTTTTGCAAAGGATACAATACTAATCTCCGACACACTCACATTCTCTGACCTTGCACCATGAAAGATTTTTTTTCAGCTCTCACCACCGGTTCCTCTCTACACCTCAAACTCTCTCTGAACAACGCTAATCGATACTCGCTTGACAACGTAAACCACATTCGTTCTCCTCTAGCGTTTACTCTCATCCCGGCCCTCGAACTCTCGCCACTCGACTCAACATCAACATCCCACACCTTAGACCAGGCCCCCCTCGCCTCTCGCTCCTCAACTTCACCTCAAACACAACTTTCAACCGCCGCAACTAACTCCCCTCTTGTCCCTCACAACACCCCGCGCTCATCTCTACCCCCACCCCACCTATCACTTCTACTTATCACTAAACATCGCACGAACATCTATTCCTTCAACACACTCGCTCTACGCACCCCTACCCGCGCAATCAGCCACTATCCATCATTCAACTCGTCCACCCGCACACACCTCACCCCAAAAAACCCCCCTCACACTTGAACACGCACACACTCGCGCCCCTCACTCACACAGCTCTCACCACACACTCATCTCACCACCAACCACTCACTCTCCCCATCACACCACAACACTACACACCACACACACACACCCACCACCCACCACTCCCACGCAACATCTCACTCCTCATCACGCACTCACCACACCCCGCTCACACACACCCTCCCCACCACCACCCCCACCCCACCCCCACGCACTCTCACCACATTCACACCTTCGCACACGCCGCACACTCACATCCACACACAACTAGCCTGCATGTTATTGGGGTCCGCGGTATTAAACTGACGCAATGATGTCGGAGCCAGTGTTGTAGACCTGAGTAACCAACACAGTCATCCGAGACCAAGACCAAGACCAGCGTTTGCTAAAGCAATATTTGAATCGCGGAAATGCCATTAAGAAAAAAATTGTTCCAACATTGGCTATCTGTCATTAAGCTATGAATGTACAAAAAAAACTTCAGACAGTTATGCGGTCAAAAGTAAAATATGTACAGATAAAATTGGCAGCGGCATGAATTTTGTCAGCTGGATGAAAATTCTGCAAACACAGCATCTATGGCGGAAAACTGGAATGGTCGCTCAAATGATTTTCAATATTTAAAAATCCGATAACAGACGTGCATGAGTTGGCAGTGTAAGCGTGGCAGTCAATATGGATGGCCCGCCTGACAAAGTTGCGATTATCCTTAAAACATGCACAGTGTCTATTGAAGGCACCGTATATCATTAAGCCACCAACATTTACAGTTTCAAAGATTTGATAGGCTTCTGTGTCTGAAAGTGACAACCACTAAAAAAAGGGGGGGGGGGGGGCGAAGGCAACATAAATACTCGGCGTAAGAGAGAATGCGCAAGGACACTCATGTAGGTGGAAATGGACCAGTTAAAATGCCCTCTCCACATAATTAAAAAGTTTTAATTATATGTTTTATCCACATTTATCCTTTGAAGAGGGTTTGCCCGCATTGCAAAATCTAGTCAAAAAATATACTAAAAACAACAATCGAAAAATAAAAAATTCAGTTTTTAAACATACGAGGGGAATCATAATACGAAAAATCCAAGACAAAAAAGTATTAAGTGTTTTGTTAACAATCTTATTTTCATTTAGTGGTTTCTCTTTTATTCATCTTTCATGGTGTTTTTGGGTAAATTCTCGATTGCATTTCTGTCTTTCTCCTTTTCTTCTTTTGTCTAACCTTTCATTGTTATTTGCTTTCTTTTCCTGTTCTAGATAACCCATTTTCCCTCTGTTAGCTTTTCTTGTTATCTTCGCTTATTCTTTCATTCTGGCCTCTTTCCAATGTCTTTTCTTTTCCTTTTCTTCTTATCCTTATTTTATCCTTTCTTTTCGTTCCTTCTTCATTTTCTTACTTTAATTTTATCCTTATCCTTTCTTTTCTTCTTCCTTTCTAATTTTTCATGTAATTTCTTTACCTTCTATATTTCTTTCTACAGTGTGTAAATCTCTTCATTCTCATTTTTGAATGTCCTTCTCTTAAAAAAATCTTTTTACCTTTCTCGTTTCCTAAGTATCCAATTTCTTTCTTTTTTCTATCTCTGTTTCTTTTTTGTTCGGTCTTCTTGTATTTTTCTGGTATTCTGATTCTTTCTTGTTGAGAATTCCCAATCTTCAATCTCTCTAAAAAGTTTTTTCTTCTTTTGTTTTTGTTAGCTTTCTGAATTCCCTTGCTATTCTTTCTTTCTCTGCTTGCATGCTTTAATTTTCCTTAGCTTCTTTTT
>JZLH01S0322291.1:696-12498 GCA_001188425.1 Eucidaris tribuloides | reverse complement strand
GCGATGTGACTTGTTCTGTTTGAATAGAGAAATTATGATTAACCAGAGGACCTCTGAATGGTTCCAATATTTCAATGTGAGAACAGAACTTCGATATTTGTTAAACATGTTACACTTATACTCTTAACAGTAACCATTTGGATTACCCTCTCAAATCAAACGTGAAAAATAACGCTTGACCATTTGAATTATCACAAATAAAATATGATCACAGGGAATGCGAAAAAAATAAAGATATAAGAAAATTTTTCAACTGAACATTGTCCAACTTCTTTCGAATCTTTCGATAGCATTCAAACGAGCAGAAGTCAATATACGTTGATTATAAGATAAACTCACGGTACTGGCGATGCAGCTTCAACTATACGAACTGCACCGATTTTTCCGACAGAAGCCGATTCGGACAAATTTGCGATGGAGAATTGGAAGGCTCCTAACTCGTTGTGGATCGCAGAGGCTACAGTACGAACGTGCTCCCAAGAAACGTTTCCACTTCGCTGATCCTCCGCATACTCGTACACTTCCACGTCAACGGTCTCGACCCCGCCCAATGCTTCCGGGCTCCAGCGAACGACCATCTCACCTTCTGGCGAAGCTTTCCAGTCAGGGAAGTGAACTTGAGGAGCCGTGGGCATCACTATACGTGTAAATAAAATAAAATATTCAAAAAGTGAAACAAATCATGCAAATGAAAACACTCACTTTTTTTTCGAAACTACGTCAATATGCCTTCTGGCAAATGGCTAGTTGGCTACGTTCGAGGAACTTCAGATTACTGGGTTTTTTTTTTCTTTCGTTGCAGCCGTATAATTATATGTAATTATACTGTACATTGACGTATGTGATTTCCCCTTTTCGTAAAAATATCCAATATTCGTATTTTACTCTCAGTTTCTTTAAACAAAAAAAAAATCGGTCATATGGCTTGTTTCTTTTGTAATATTAAATGTGTTGTTTTCCGTCAATGCAATTTGTAAAATTTGAGCAGAACGAATTTCATGATGGACAATGAAATCTAATCTTATCTACATGCGTCAGAAAGAACAAAATGCGGTAATTTGGATCTAGTGTGAACGCGGTGCATCGTACGCGTGGAGACGTAGTCTGATGTGTGACACAAAATGAAGACCACATTTCCAAAAAGGACTGTCCCAGAAGGTGGTTTCCCTAGGGGGTGGTTGTCTGAGGGTAGTTGTCCAGGAGGTAGTTGTCCGGGTTTAGTTTTCGGGGTGGGGATAGTCTTGTCGTAGAGGGTGGTTACCCAAGGGGGTAGTTGGCTTGGGGGAGTTCTATAGGGTGGTTGTCCCAGAGGGTATATATTTTAGTGGTCATAGGGGGTAGTTGTCCTAGAATGTGGTTATTTGGGGGTAGTTTTCCTAAAGGGTGTTAATTTGGGGGTGATTGTCCTAGAGGGTGATTATTTGGGGGTAGGTGTCCTAGAAGGTGATTATTTGAGGGTAGTTGTCCTAGAACGTGGTTATTAGGGGTAGTTGTCCTAGAGGGTGGTTTTGGGGGGTAGTTGTCCAGAGGGTGATTATTTGGGGGTAGTGGTCCTAGGGGGTAGGTGTCCTAGAGGGTGTATTTTTGTCGGGGGAGGGGGGGGGTAGGTATCCTAGAGGGTAGTTATTTGGGGGGAGTTATCCAGCGGGGAGTTGTCCTAGAGGTTGGTTATTAAGGGGTATAGTTGTCCAGGGGGTAGGTGTCCTAGAATTTAATTTGCCAGCTACTTTGAACATCAGATCCATTGCTTCTTCTCATTTTTGATTCACATTCCCTAAGGCGTAAGGAATCCCTTTCAAATGACACTTACTAACTTCCACTCCACCGGCGTAAGGAAAGGTCTCCCCTCCGTCGATTGAGAGGTGAATATCGATGAACCCGGAAGTGAAAAGCGCAGGGGTTACGCACTTGGCAAGTGATTGGGATACCACACTTCCAGGAACAGTGGCACCATCAAAGTCGCATACCACGTCACTCGAAGCGTTGAAACAGGGACCAGACACGTGTACCATCGACCCTCCCAGCATGTGGATGACTTGAGGGGAAACAATCAGAGTTTCTGAAAAAAGACACACAAACACTAAATGAGACATACAATCAGGCTAGCCCTGTCACCGATAAAGGGGATTTGGGCCTGAAATCAGGAGCATCGATCCATTTTTCGGATTAAAAGAGGGGGATGGGGGGGGGGTCAAAAAAAGGAAAAGTTAAAATTTCGGTGCGCTCTACGCGCAAAATTGAATATTATGTATATTAGTATAGTTTAATGGTTTTGTATTGCTTTTTGATCACAGTCTTGTGTTAGGCCTACGTATCATGAGCTTTTCAAATTTTCAAATTTATAAGAATTAAAACAATATGTTTTCCCCAATATTTTCATTGGGGGGGCGACTGCCTCCCTGCCCTACCTAGATCGACTCCTCTGGCTGCAACATCGATTGTCAATTTTTTTCTGGCAAAATCTACAAATGCTCCGGTTAAAATTTGATTTTGAAATGTAAAGAGCCCCTGTAGGGGAAGGGCATATATCGCAATCTACAAGGAAAGTATGACGGGTAATTGGACACTTTACTAGGACAAGATAAACCCCCGGACAAAAGTGAAATAACCGCACGCGTTTCTCAGGTCTTGACAGTCAACAGTAACCCCCAAAACATTCAAATAAATACAACAAAAAATCAATTTACGTTACTTGAAACCGTCATCGTGTCACAGTAAGGCCACTACGACCATGTATTACTAGCGGTACCCCTGCCGAAAAATATACAAAGTGGGGTCACAGTGTGGACACACAGCGATCACCTTGTGAAAATGGGACAAATCCACACCGTGGTCATGACCTGCCAGAAAGAAACACAGGATCGTCACAGTGAGAACACAGGATCGTCACAGTGAGCACACAGTGATCACAGTGATTACAGTAAAAATCACTCTTAGAAAATGAACCAAATCCATGTAGTACACACAGTGTACAAAGTGTTCACTTTAATACCACACCGTGACAGCATTGCGATTTTTTCCAGCAGGGAATGGCAGATCTACTTCTGCAGAGATTTTTTTTTAATTCACAAACCGGTTTTTCCACAAGATGCGTCGTGTATTTCAGCTCCGTCCACGCGAAAGACCCAAGTTCCGGGCATGTCGACGTTGGAAGTATTGGCGACGTCGATGATGTCGGTCGTCCCTGATCCAGGAAGAACAAAATAGTTCACTTCATCTCCTGCATTGAAGCCAGCCTGTGAAAAGAATTTGTATATACGAAATAGTCAATACATTAATTTGTCAGTAAACTGTACTTCAAAATGTTAAGGTTTTGTGGTCATTTAGTATTCAAACTCTGTCTATTCCTCAATATAAGTAACTGAATTCACTTTAATGACCATGTGAAATTCATTTACTGCAATTCCAGCTCTTAACGCGCCAAAGAATCTAAGCTTCTTTGGACTTTATGTGTGTATTTGGTGCAGATCTGCGACTTCGGCATATTAAGAGCTAGACAAAGTATTTGGTAAATACGACGCTTTATTGTATATTTCCTGTATTAGTTCGTTCTGGTGTCTGGTAAGGCAATAATGATAATATCAATGATACGCTGCGTTGGATAAAAAAAAAATCAAATTGGTGATCAAAACAACAGCAGCTCCCCACGGAAGACTAATTGTAGTCTTTTATGTACAGTCCGACAAATGTAGTTTTATTGTTGAAACTCAATTAGAATGAATGAAGACAGGAAGAACTATTTGCTCTAACAGATTAAACATATCAAACAGCTAGCCATGCTTTCAAGCCTATAGATTTATGATTTCTGTCTATACACCTTCTAATAGTACCAAACAAATCCCCTCTCCATCATCGGACCCTCTGTCTATAGGAAATTCACCGCTGGAATTACCTCTGCGAATTTTGCTTCTGGGTCGAAGCCATATTGGAGCCCAGTGGTCAGGTCTCCAGTCCACATGATGTCGCCGTAATTGAAGATTGTACCTGAGAACGATCCATCCGAAATGAGAACACACTGGAACGTATTTGCCTGTGGGAGAGACAAAGAAAGATCATAATCACAAGGAGCGAATATATTGTCGTGAAGAAAAAAAAAACAAACAAAAAAATGTCATTGAAAATGGCACACACTGTATCTCAATAAATGGAGTGCTGCACTCCCTAGATTCCTGAGAGTGCTTTAGATTTTGATCAGGGCCAAATCTTATTTAGATTCACTTTTTCAATCTTATAAATTGAGAATTCAAGGTTATTTGAATCAAAATTTCAATCCAATTTTAGATTTGTCTCTAACAACATTCCGTTAGATTTACGTTCAATCTAATATGTCTAATTTGGAGATCACGTACTATTAAAATGCCCTTGAAATTGTATAAGTAATTGGCCTTACCCACATGCAGTTTGACGTTTTACATGACAGAGGATTTGAATCCCAAAAGAATTTATGTGTATTATTTGGTGCAGATCTGCGACTTCAGCACGTTAGATTAAAGGCATTGTATAACAATGTTTCCAGTTAAAAAAATCTGAGCTACATGATTCACCATGCTACTAGTGTCTTTGATAAGGCCTAAAAATGAAGCCCTGAAAAAAATTGCAGTGTAAAACAATCATTGAGTGCTTTAAAAAAGTAAAAATCATTGAGAGACCATTTCAGCCTTTCTCCATAGACTGCTGTGTTGCAGAATTTCCTATCGGGTGATATAAAATTGATGTGCCAA
The DNA here is from genome assembly GCA_001188425.1 of Eucidaris tribuloides. Taxonomy (NCBI): domain Eukaryota; kingdom Metazoa; phylum Echinodermata; class Echinoidea; order Cidaroida; family Cidaridae; genus Eucidaris; species Eucidaris tribuloides. The sequence goes on along the minus strand of JZLH01S0322291.1, from coordinate 7,777 downwards.
TTTGTATCTGCAAATATTGTACTAGTGACAGCATAAATGTCCAAACTTTTGTGTTCTAGCCTCTAGGGTGTTTATTTGTCCATTCAAACACTGTCAGATATGTCAGATAGCAAAGTTCGACAATTTTTTAAACGGGTCTTCCACAGTGTTATATAGTGTTTTTAATAACAATTTTCTTTAAATAGAACAAGAAAATATAGGAAACATAAGACTCATAGTTTGAGAGAAATGTGACAAATAGAACAAAGATGAGAATTTCTGAAACCTCAAATGGTCATTACAACATTAGTTACACTGTGACATTACCTGTCAGCAACCCTTCATTTGTTTGTTTGTTTGTTTTTTACACAAAATCATCAATGTTCCTTTTCTTACATCATAATGAAAATCTCGTGGAAAATGTATTAGTCTGGACATACTTCACATGCAATATAACGAGGAAGATAATGTTTGTTAGCTCGGGAAAAATGAAAATTAAATAACAGAAGAGTGTTGATCGTAATAACAATAGAATGTTATCAATTTCTAATGATCTAATGAATTTTCAAATATTTTTAACCATATTCTATTTACAGGTACTACACAATTTCCAAATGACTTTAAAAAGTAGCGTGTTGATAAAAAAAAAGCTTTCAATCAGCAACTCATCAGGTTGTCACGCAGATATAATCAAAAATATCAACTATTTATACTTGGACAAAAGGAGTTTGTCTAAGCATTGCTACTATTCTTCAGTGGAGAGTCCAGTTTGGCTTTCAACATAATTAGTTGAACTTCTTGTGATTCTTGTGAGTTGCAGATCGAAAAGCTTCATTATAAACATGTCACTTTTTAAAGTCATTTGGAAGCCGTAATCAAATTTGACGAGGGGGCAAGGGCTTAGGCTTGCTTTGGCATGGGGAGGTGAACATCTTAAGGAAGTGGAACGGGGAGGAGCATATCTTGGGAGGTGGAACTAAAATTTGGAATATCAGCTGTTGAAAGCAGAAAAATGGTGCAAATTTGTTTTTGTTTTTGCTTTCAGGAGCGGAAACTTCTGCCTCAGCGGGGAGGGGGGGGGAGGGGTGCACCCCTCCAGCCTACAGTTCACCCTTGGGAGGGGAAGGGGGACAAGGTTTATCTTACCACAGTTCCAGGGTGACTGGAACCATAAAAGGAGACCTGATCCCAGGTGGCGATGAAGATCCAGGACGCTTTGAAACGCTGTTGGTCCACGAACGTATTTCTGACAATGTCATTGGTCCGTTTAAATAAAGCGCTGCTTTCATTGGTCGGAAGTACGGTTCGGTAGCTGACAGTTCCATAGCCGCCAGACCAGGATTCTGTGTTGACATCGACCCAAAATGGCGCGATCAAGTGATGACCATCTCCCAAGGGGAAAGGATCATGGGTGAAGTAATCAACCGTTTCGTCAAACGTTATCGCACCGTTCACGTTAACCTGGATCAAAATAACAATCATATCAAATAAAATGGTAAGAATCATGGTCGAAGTAGGTTTTGAACAACCTATACCACAGTGGTGGAGCCAGGAAAACAATCTTAGGAAGGACGAAAAAAATTGCACCATGCAGGACACCGATCTATGGTCATGATGGTCGATGCGATGGGCAATCAATCAAGTAGTGCCGTCCCTTATGGCAGGGTTGGATGCTTTGCACTTCTATTCTCGTTAGTCTTTAACCCTTACCTCCTCATATGTAAGTCCGGTCCATTTCTTAATATCATCAAACCAAGTCGTTCGCCGTCTAACTCATTCCCTCTATATCATTCCTCCAAGTAACATTTCTGCAATCTTACTCTTCTAATGGCACCTTATAGGGCTTCTTGTGTTGTGATTATTTTTGCTTGTATTTACCTGAAGTGAACCGAACTTCTAAGGTAGACAATTCAGGGGGCCAAATTGTCAACAAATACTCACCCCCTCATTCTGTTCACTTTGAAAACCACTGGGGCGTTCCCCCTCCCCCCCCCCCTTGGCGCCACCCCTGATACCACAGACTATCCATCTGATACGCCCTATCCAGGGACAGAGATAAAAGCAGGACTCCGAGATGCGTAAGAAAGTACAGCTTTGGGTAGTACAATGAGTTTGGTAACAAGTTTAATAATGAGTTCGATTTCTAAGATTTGTTTCTTACCAATTTACAGTAATTTACGACCAACTTAAACTTCAGTTTAAAATTACTTCACTTTTTATAACAAACAGCCGATATATATTTTCACAACTACGACATTAGATCGACATCGTTGACAGATACAACGCTTCTTCAACTTGGGGTGCATTGGATAAGGATGAGGGAGCTGTCAAAATTAAGGAACAACAGTACTCACAGAAGGCCTGTAGTATGTCGGTTCTGAAAATGTAAACCCGGTTGGTATGGGGATCTGCCCGGGAGTCGCCATCATTTATTTCGGAAAGTAACTATCGCGCTCCCCCTCGTCCATACTGGGAACAGCATGACTGTATTTGCAAACAAAGAAAAGATTGTTCTCAGTGCGACCTGAAGTAGTTTGTCCAATGAAAATCGATGAAGAAGATATTGAAAATTCCGTGAAATCATATGATATACAGCGATGTGTCTCAAGAAAATTGTGACAAGTGAAACCGCGGCCTCTTGGCAATTAAACTAAAAGACTCTTGTGACATGATGTTACGTCAACGTGAAGTCGCATCAGTCTTAGCCTTTCCAAATACGTTAGTTTGGTTTAATTGCGTTGTGTTTAATCTTGAGATATAGTTAATTTGAATAAGAAAGGGTAAAATCGCGATTTGCCACTTTACTATCCAGTCCGGAGTAAAAGTGACAAATTGTAATTCACCCTTTTGTTGTTTGAACATATCTCGAGTTGAAAACGAGCAATTTGAACAGAAGCAAATGGCATTTCAAAAGCTAAGACATTGCCCTGACGGTGCGTAAGCATACTGTTCATGTAGAGTTATTTTCTATGCCAAAGAGGGCGCTTTTTATTTGCAGAATTTTGTGAGACATGTGCAGGCTACGTCTCAAAAATTGTTCAAGTGAATACGCCCTCTCTTTGACAGTTTGAAATATGCTAGTGACATATGTTTACGTCAACATCAAAGGGCAAAGTCTTTAGCTTTCAAATCTGTCTTTGTTCTGTTCTAATCTTAGTTGTCTTACTCGAGAAATCTTGTAAATGAACAAACTGGTGGAATCACAACTGTGTACTGTTACTGGAAGAAGAGAGGCCAGATGCCCTATACTTTGCCCTTAGTAGTAAAAAGTGGACCACATTTGTGATTTTCCTTTTCGGTTGTTAAACGTGAGCACTATCTCAATTAAAAACAACAACTGAAACAGAAACTAACGGAATTTATAATAGCTTAGACTATGCCCCTTGATGGGATGTAAGAATGGACGATCACAAAATGTTTTATCAGTACCTAAGAGGGCGCTTTTTGACTTGCACAATTATTTTTGAGGGGACACATTGTCATACATACTTGCGAAAGGATTATTAGTGGATAACATTTGAAATGGGGAGCAGTAAATTGTTGCGAACAGAACAAGAAGGGCCAACAGGTTATGATACTTTCTACGTAAGCTAAAATATTTCACGTCGTCAGATCGATACTGTATTGTTCTATAAAAGTTCATCATGTTATAGAGAAAGGTTAGGCGGCCTAAGCTGAAAAATTGTGCACTTTTTGATAAAGCACCAACTTTCTACATGTCTCGTACATGTCAAAAGATTAAATTTAGAAAGGCGGGAGCCCAGTCAATTAACCCCTGGAGCCACAGGAGGTCAATGAACTTTTTTTTGCTAAAATTCCTTAGGTGGTTGGGCAAATATGAAGATAAATATTTGATAAAGTTCTTTTACCATAATGTGGACTATATTAAAGAGCCATTTACATTTTCTATAAGAATGAAACCACATTTAATTTGTTATATGGTGATGATTCACGGCACTTTTTGGGTCAAAAAAACACAATTTTTATATTTTTTTTAAAGTTTAAGTTCAGCATAATCACATGTATTTAGAAACCGTGACCCTAAAATTTCCAAAACTTTCCGAAGCCTGCCCTTATATATGTTTTATTATTGTGTGAAAATCACAAAGTCATTGCAGTTTTACAAATAAAGTTACTCGCGGATTTTAAAAGTTTGTAGAGTAGTATCAGCTACAATGGCATTTTGTGTACCCGTTCCACACAGGCAGTAACCATTGCATAATGGTATCTGGGATTTGCACATTTACACCGCCCATTGTGCCTATCTCATGTATCAATCGCAGACAGACAAATGATTTATCAACATTTTGCTGTGGATTAATTGATAATAAATTTATCTTCATCTGTAAATCTTGCTACGCTGTTAGAAGTATGCGTTTGGCCGAACCAGGCGCGAGTAAACAAGTACTTAACAAGCTTGATAAATGTACAGAAACCTTGTCTTATCAGGATGTTTATAACCAAAGAATGACTTGTAGTCAGGCTTTTTGATGATTTGCTGGCTGCCAAAAATTACACTTCAATTTTTCTGTTGGAATAAATATGGGACATAATGACTGAATGGATTTTGCTTTTACAAGGATGATTGCACTAAATCAAAATCATTTCTAGAACAAAACGAAGATACAGTAATTAATATGAGCTTCCTGTTTAACACAGTAAATGGATCAGTGCTAACCTAAATTTTAATTCGTAGAGAAAAAGCCAACCTACACACATTCAAAACTCTTAAGAAGAAGAGAAAATTGATGCCGGCAACGGCTAATTTATTGATATTTATGTTGAATAATAACATGATATTCAAACTTTTGCAAATTTTAAATGTAACCATGCAGTTTCTTTATACAAATAAAGATGATATATCATGCTAACGTGCAAAGGTTAAAATATTGAACAAACAGTCTTACCATGTACAAGTAATTAGAATCAATTGCCCACAAAGATCGAATTAGGTGAGTAAAACATTGTAGTTCACGGGTTAGGTGAAACGTATACACACTGATCTTTTGATGGACCTCCAAAAACTGATTAGAAATTTAGTTATGTGTCCTATAGGCCTTCTTATGGATAAAATTATGACATACATTTTGATTTGACACCGATTAGCCGTGTATACGGTGAGCAAAAATAATGCCTTAGACAAAAATTAAGCGTTGTGAAGATGTACTATGTTCTTACACATTACGTTTTGTTATTGGGCCAAATTTCCTAAGTATAGTGGATTGGATGAGCCCTCAAACAACTACGAGAAAGTGATAAAAACCAACATGGAAATATATGTGTATTACTACAAAGAGTTGAAAGTCAGCAGTCCATGGAGGCCAGGACACGTTCAACCTAACTCTGCAACTTGCCTCAAATACGTCACAGTTTGTCGATCAGCCCTGAAAAGTTTCTCTTCACGTGTGAAACTAAAACCCTCAAAACATGGTTTATCTCGAAAACTGAATAGATATCCAAAACTTTGTAGATTTATCGTTTCGAGACATATGTACTCATAAAGCTGTATATATAATTGAGTGTTAACTTACTAAGTTCCTGAATGAAGAATTACAAAAGGAACAATATATGCAATTGGAACACGGCCTATGTATGACCTCCAGAAATATTATTAATTGAGGGAGAATGACCTGGCCTGACCAAATACAAGACGTTGGAAAAAAAAAAACAAAAAAAATAAAAAACTTATTATTGCAATTCACTTTATCTTCTTACTTTCATTACCCTTTCATCTTCAAGTACATGTATCTTAAGCTCGATTGCAATATACTTCGTTACGTATACTCATTATTATATTTATAGTAATGATGGCTGCGTATTACATGTTCAATTGGAACTCTGATTTATTTCCCAACGTCTTATCACGTGCGCGTTTCTCCATTATAATTTTCTTTTACAGTTACTTGAGCAGGAAATTGAATATGTCGATGTAGAATTGATGAAATTAAATGAGATTCTGCTGCTGTATACTGTAATATTCCAACATTTCAAACCTATCTTCGGAATACCGTAATGCACTCTTTAACAACGAAATGTTATTTCATTAGTTAAAATGCCCACCACTCTTACAACACGTTCTAGCATGTTACTTATCCAACCTTCGATCGAGAGTGGATCAACATTAATAGTCTGATCAGCAGGCTAAAGGCATGTTTAGATACACATGCAAAAGTAGTGGTCACTCCTATGGCCCTTTAAATGGATTTGAGATAGACATTTCAGTTTTTTAGAGTCGTATAAAACAACATTAACTTGTTAAAACCATATGTCGTTGAATCATATTTCTAACAACTATTCTCCGAAATGTTCTGCGAAACGATCCTTTGAACCCAAGTCTGAACTACGGAACTAACTTGTTGTACATGTAAATACGTGACTCGTACAGGAAATTCCGGTAGAACCACTGTAGTTTCATTGGTTGCTGGATGTTCTGGTTGCTTGTGGTCTTCCGATTCATATGAATTCTTTGCTGACCATATAGTAGCAAGCAGCCAGTGAGTGCAGTACCGGCGGCACACCCGCCACGCATCTCTCCAACACCACCCACCGCCTAATTCCAAGGACAGTACGATAGTATAGTAGTAGTAGTAGTCAGTGTTAGTTTGAACGCACACCGCCACAGTAGGTGAGTAGTGAAGTTAACAAAGTAGTTAGAGTAGTAGTAGCGGTAGTAGTAGTAGTAGTAGTATTAGTGAGTAGTAGTAGTACACAGTAGTAGTAGTCAGTAGTAGCAGTAGCGCACAGTTAGTAGTCAGTAGTGTGTAGTAGAGTAGTAGTAGTGTAGTCAAGTGCAGAGGTAGAGTAGTAGTAAGGTAGTAGTAGTAGTAGTAGTAGTAAGTAGTTAGTAGTAGTAGTAGTAGTGAGTGTGAGTAATAGTAGTAGCAATAGCAAGTAAGTGGCAGGGATTCCATATAGACAGTACGATGACAATTTATTGTCAACACTGTCCAAATGGAAATTATAAGCAATATCAAGGGTTGCCGTTTTAGGGGAGATGATTTATGACTTTCCAGCCAGTGATTTATTAACAGAATTATTTTAATACCCAGCGTCTAATAATAATTAATACCACATGAATGATTAGAGAGAGAATGATATCACT
>JZLH01S0322266.1:0-10309 GCA_001188425.1 Eucidaris tribuloides | reverse complement strand
TTGTCTGTCTGTGTGTCGGTCTGTCACTCACTCACTCTCACTCTAGTTAATCATTGATATAGGATTCTAACAGCCAAGCCAGCAAAATTAATATCCTGGGCAATTGATGCTCCCCTGATGGCTCCATGAATTATTTGTGTCTTCTGTTTGGATGTCACTCCTCAAGGTCCTTAACCGCAAACAATATCAATATCAAGTTGTTGGCATTTTCTCTCTGTTCAAAGTTCATGAAACAACTGTAATATACATCTCATTTTGCATTATTCTCTGCAGGATTTGCGATCACATGGCATTCAGACAATGTTTTCCTCCAATTTCTGTTTTTTGCACAGCTCCCTGATGATATTGGATTGATGAAAAAGGAAATTTTGATTGCTTTCACGATCCTGACATGACTTCGTTCCAATTATTTCAGCTGAAATTACTTTCCCGTTAGATTCAGAATATTTTGTTCAACAGACACTGGAACATTTATGTGAACAATATGCCTTAAAGGTTATAAATTTAATATCTCAGGTATTATAGGTAAGAAAGTGAACTCCATGTTCATCAATGTTATTTATTTCTGTTTTCTCAGTAATTAATGCAGTATGGCTAGCATATATATTTCAATAAAGTGAAACAAAATGGGATGATCAAAGAATTTTTACAATAACCATTTTACATGTAGCTCATTTGAGTAAGTAGCAAAGAACAAAGAACACAGTGTAAGATTTATGATTCAACTTAATATCAATAATCCATCACTGGCTTTGATTTGTGGTTCATTTCACGCCTGCTCATTTGCATCAATCATTTATTCAAATTACCAGTTTTACAAGTTTTCGGCATAAATCAGTGTGCAGTAAACATACAAGTTCTACATCTATTTATTGTCACAGAAATATATAGTTAGAAAATTTAGGCTTGAGCATTCTTCATTGGCAACAATCACATGAACTTGCACACAGTGTTCAGAGCCTTATTAGTTGTTCCATAATTGTGTCATTATACATGTGTATAATTATATACACTCAAATGATAGCAAGTGCTGTAAAGTAGGCGTATATCATATCAAAATTGAGTATTTCAGTGAAGTCCCGAGTCTATTGCGTGTTAATGGCACACTGTGTTTGCACAAAAATTGTGCATCATTAGAACAGCTGTCGCTGTTAGCTTAACAGGCGCGGTCAATACCATCGTTAGCACAATTCGCTTTATGCTCGTATACGCTTGCATGCTTGTCGAAATTCTGCCCCATTCGTGAGATTGGTTTTTCGTCTCCAATACCACAACTGTCAGAAATGTTCAGTATTGATGTTTTTGTTTGTGCCAGGTGTGTGCGCCAAATGTTCTGAATGCATGCGTGCAATAACATGTTGTGAGGAAGGGTTTTATTGGTTATGTATTTGTATTTCGTATGCTTACATACACATCACAAACTTGACTATTTAGGTAAAAAAAAATTTTGCTGAATACATCAATTTGACATTCTGTATGAAGGTTGTTGTATGACAATGTAGAAGCTATATCATTTCGTTGCAGTTGTTATTGTTTTCATAGAAAAAAATTGGGATTCAATGATGTGTTTGTAACTTTGTAAACTGACAAAGCTAGACTAGTGCTATTATATGGTGTTGTTTCTCCACAGCGATCTAGTACTCCTTGTTATTCCAAACCCAATAATGTAGATCATTGGAGAAACTCAAGAAGTTTGTAAGGTGATGAGAGTGATAAATCAGCAAACTCAATGTATCCATCAGGGTTGGGTTTCTTCCAGAAAAAACTAGTTTTTTCCGGGACAGCGGAAAAAACTGGAAGAAACCCCTTTTTTCTGGTTTTTACCGGAAAAAACTGGAAAAAACTGGAAAAAACCTCCAAACAATATTTCCGGGCCCAATAAATGATATGAACTCCAGTAATTTTAGGAGAAATAGTATACATTACAACAAATATTACTGGTAAAAACATATTTAACAGACAACAAGAAAAAAAAAACCTACTTGCCCCAATCTAAATCCAAGAAATTAATATTTTGAAATAAGATAATTATCCTTCCAAACGATCTCTAGTAAAGGGCACATTTAAGCAGTGTATACTGGGATGTACATGAGCTAGCATGGATCTTTCTCATGTAAAGTATTGCATAAATGTCCTAAACTCTATTGTATTCATTGTTTTATTATTCATCATTATGGTATAATTATATTTTCGTAAAAGCAACTGACACATCTTTGGCATCCACTTTCATGTAGCATATATGTTAACTACAATACTTCGCTTGTTTTCATATTTAAAGCACAAGTTTAGTTTTGGGGATTTTTTATTTGAAAGGTTTATGCCCAAAGGTCATATCACACCAATAACAGATTCTGAATGTCTTTATAAATTGATTAATGACAAATCTTTGGGGGGGGGGGAACCCGAGATTTTGGACTATATTTCACGTTATACATGTAGCATCCAAAGTGTTAATAAGGCATTAAGGTTATCTGAATTATACCTCATCAGGAAGAGAAGACTCTGATCTTTCTGATGAGGTATAATTCCGGTAACCTTAACACCTTATTAACCCTTTGGATCCTATAATGTTAAACTAAGTCAAAAATCTCACCCCACCCCCCCCCTCGGTATTTCATTAATTAATTAAAAAAAACTAAGCATTCAGAATCTGTTATTGGTGTAATTATGACTTTTGGGCAGTAAACCTTTTCAAATAAAAAAGATAGCCAAAACATAAACTTGCGCTTAATTCATTCAGCATAACTTTGAGAGTGCCTGTCTGCCACAAAACCATAACGTATGCAGTGATATTACGGTTGGGCAGTCACAATGCAATCTCGTCAAACTCTGACAAAAAGGTGACCAATGAAGTGTATGGCACAAAGCTTACACCAGGGAAAAATACACGGGGGCTGGGGGCCGATTTCGCCCCAAAAATGGTAAGAGAGCCGCCTGAAAATTGCAATAAGACCCCTTAAGGCACTGTTAAAATGTTTCCAGTTAAAAATCTGAGGCTAACAATTATTCGCATGCTACTAGTGTCTTTGATACAGTCCTAAAATAAGCCTGAAAATTGCGGTTTAAACTAATCATTAAGTGTGCTTAAAGCTGAAAATCATTGAGAGAACATTCCAGCTGTTTTCCTCCATAGCACGCTGTGTTGCAGATTTCCTATCGCCCATATAAAATTAATGTGCCATTATGTATCTGCACATATTGTACTATGTGACAGCATTCTTGTCCAAACTTTTCGTGTTCTAGGGTGTTATTTGTCCATTTCAAACACTGTCAGAGATATGTCAGGATAGCAAAGTTCGAAACTAAATTTTTTAACAGCGGGTCTTCCACAGTGTTTATTAGTGCTTTAATATGCCATCTTAGGTTTATACAAAAGAGTATCTGGAAATGAAAAGGCACCCAAAAAAGAAATTTTATTTTTTGTCCCGCTGCACAGCGGCTCAATTATTTGACTTTTTCTCCATGCTAATAAACTGAGCTACATTATATACAATCAACTGCAGTACAGTTACTTGTAGTTCATGGAGAATTATGGTGACCATGAATAGGAGGGAATCAACAAACTGATGGTTTAGAAGTTCATGTATCAAAACAGTGGAGACAAAAAAACAAAGAGCTGTCCTGTTTTTATTATAGTTATGAAGTTTAATAGAAATGGAAAATCTTGAATAAATAAACAAACAATAAACACTTAGGATGTTTTTTTCCGTTTCTCGCGAAAAAGACGAAGAAAGCCTGTGTTTTACCGGGACGGGAAAAAACGGTAAAACGGCGAAAAAAACCGCGCTGCGGAAGAAAGCTGTCACCCCGGTAATCCATGCATGCAGTTGAAAATAGTTGTACTTCTGCAGTCTATTGCATGATCTTGGGTAACTCATTAGCCTTGAAGTTCGATGTATTATGGAGAAAAAAGCATGATTTTTGTGTGGGAATAAAAACATGTTTGTCCTTGAGAAAGTTCTTGAAAAGAAAACTTCCTGGAAAGCTAACAATGAGTGATTTCTTGAAGCACTAGGGAGCTGTGAATAGTTGTTGACTGGGCTGTTGATCCCTGTTCTTTCCCACTCAGCTACATTCCCAGTCACGTTCACAATAATAAAAACATAACCTTTGAAATAAACTGTTTTTTAGATGCCTCTTAGTTGAACACTTTGGGGGCTATACAGGTGCATGTCGCATTGACTTGATTTGATTGTTAAAGACATTCTTTAACATTGTGGAAGCCCCATTTTAAGGTGGTAAAACTTGTGAGATCTGACCCACATGATTATGATAGTGTTTGAATGGACAAAATACATACCCTAGAACATACAAATTTAAACAGTTATGCAGTAACTATCAAAATATTGGTTCATGAATTAATGTCCTGGGGACAACAATTCCATAACATTGCAGTCTATAGGGGAAAATTGGATTGATCACTCATTGATTTTCACTTTTTGTTCTGAACTGTAATCTTTTTAAGGCTTCATTCATAGACCTTATCAGAGACACTAGTAGCATGGACGATCACGTAGCTCAGATTTTTTGAACTGGTAACATTTTTAAATGATGCTTTTAACCTTGAAACCACCCCTCTCCTGAGTCTCCACCTTCACATTAAGAAAAGATCCAAACATCATAATTTGTGAAATACCACTGCCTTGTAAACACATTATGACTGGGCAATGCATTAACTTGATCACGAAACCTCCAACGTGATCTTGATATACACTCGTTAGTGTCCTGTTTTGTTGGAATCGCTTCTCGGTTTTCTCAAAAACTCGTCGTCCCCGGTGTCACCTTTGTCCTCGTGTCGATCAGACAACGAACGAAAACGTGAAAATCACGATGAGGCAAGGACGAGACTTCTGACATCTGACAGTGCATTATTGGGTTAACACGACTGTCGTTCTGATTTCAAGAGACAAGAAAACAAGAGAAGAGGATCATTTCCTGTGATTGCCGGAAATGTTTGAACATTGTCCGCTTGTTGGTAAACCACGAGGTACTATTTAAGATGTGTTGTGATGTAAATATGGAGCAGGGTAAACAAATCAAACAATTTTGAGGTTATGTTGTTGCACGATTGTGGAGTGTTGTTTGTTACATTATGTGGGCTGAAGTGCAAAGTTTGCATTTAACAGTGCTGCCACACCTACATAGATTGGTCGATTGCATGTTAGGAAAGTAGAATAACTTGTCATTTGGTCTTTTCTCCGTCATATCTAAAAGCAGATCAAGATTTTCAAATGTAGAATTATGATTAGGATAATGGATTAAGTGGATTAATGAGTTAAGGATTAGGAACATGATTCAAGTTTAGATTTGGCTTAATTTTTATAGTTACTCAAGGAAATACAGCAGACTATATTTCTGAGGTGTCAAATTAGATGGAATTTGAGGGGGCGTAGATCCAAATAAATTTGTGCCAAGACTCCAAATGCTCATAAACTTGAAACCTAAAATGGAACTCTTGCTGGGAATAGCACAAAATATGTTTCACAGGTGTTAAACGTCAGAAAAATAATTGATTTGTTTTTTGGGGGTGGGAGTTCAGCTCCATCTGGGAGTTGGGGGTATCGTGGGATCATTGTGCGTGGGATAAACCTTTACCAATCCATATTTATGCACTGCCATGACTTGACTTGAGCAAGAACTTGTGGAGTGAACCATTTCCTCCCATAGTCTGTGGTATTACGAGGCGAGACTTAATTTGCTGTTATGTTGCTATGGTAACCACCCTTTACCGTTGCTGTGTGGATGTAATGGTCTCAAAATTGTTCCGTTCATGTGTTTGATCTTGGGTGGAGTATTAGCTGTAAATGATTTGCTTATTTATGCAGTGTTCTAAAGATTATATTGAAATGGCTCATATACAAGTACCTATATGCTAAATGGATATGTACATGTGCCACGAATTAACACTATGGGAAATAAAGAATCTCAGAAGCAACAGGTTAACAGCATTTCAAAGTCAGAGTGTCTTTTTAGCACGCCTAAAAATTTACATTATGTAAAAACCCGTACACTGGTATATATAGAAGAAAATGCCATCTAAGAACCTACATAGCAAATTTGGTATAGGAGTTGGAAACTCGGTTTCAGTGGAATTATAGTGACTGTTAGACTCTGATTTGAATTTGAACTCTGAGCATAGAATACACAGTAAGCTGACTGTTGGGGGGATTTTTTAAATTCTGGGTAATTATTGATCTTCAGATTTCTTAGACACATCCTTCATACATACATGTAGCCTAAGGGCATGAGTGATGGTTTCCTGTAAACAAAGAGGGGTGCAAATGAGAGTCTCTGCCTCTAAGATGGTTTAGTTTCGAAATGGCTTTTGAAATTAAAGTGAAAGGCTAACATTGTGGAGCTTCAATTTAAAAAATTGTCAAACTTTGATATCTGAGCTACATAGAAGTGTTCAAATGGACAAATAAACACCCTAGAATACAAAAGTTTGGAAAGTTACAATGCCAATGGCAAGTTATGCACATGTGAATAAACAAAACTCAGGGCGAGTTAGGTGTACACACAGTAAGTCTATGGGAGGAAATGTGCAAGTGAATCTGGTCACCGTACGATTTTCGCTTTTTTAAAGGTCCTATGACATAAAAACTATCAAAACTGGGCAATCAACATCTTGTAGAGTATTTTTTCATCTAGAATTCCAATCTGCCTTTTAATTCTCGATGCAAGTTTCAGGTTTTGAGTTATTCACTAAAATAAAAACTGTTCGGGAACGCCCACATTTTTTGGCCCCGATATGCAAAACAAGCTGTTTATCATGTGACGTCATCAGGGGAACGCCGCTCTCTGCGAGCGAGCTTGACTCGCGTAATAGTACACGCAATACGATCTGTCGGCAGTAAAACAACAAACTTCGAGGTCATTTTTAATCAATATTATGGCATATATGGCTGTCTCTAAATCATCTGGGAGTGATTCATTATCAGAGATTTCCATGACTGACTCGGATCTTTATTTTGATGACAAATAAGCCCACCAACTAAAACGAAATTTTGCCGCCAGGTTTCAGCCATGCAGAAGCGCAGGACGAGCGACACCGCTGCACGGCCACACAAACGGACATGAAAAATCACGAATATGAGAGACTATTTGGAAACAATTATTGGTAAGTAATGCATACTTGAGCTAAAGTATAGATAGTTTTACGTAATTTGAAATATGTTATGATAACATACTGAACATGCATTTTAATGAAAATGTCTATGCTTTTTACTGTGTTGGTGATTGTATCCTTGCATTGCACGCCGCGAGTGCAGTAGTTGGCTTGGCGGCGCGGCGCAGCCGATCGCCATGGGTCAAGTTCCGTAGCTCCCCGGCAGATGCAGGGTCAACTTCCTGCCCCTCGGTGTTGGACAAGATCGACATTGCCCAAATGTATACACACTCACCAGAATGGTCCGGTAAATCTGACAGCTCGTGGAATTTTTCTTTGAACAATTCTGTAATTTTAAAATTTGAACGATCCACTCAGATAAATATCACAATTATTCGAAAACTACTCGAGCCGTCAGATTTACCGGGCCATTCTGGTGAGTGTGTATACATTTGGGCAATGTCGATCTTGTCCAACACCGAGGGGCAGGAAGTTGACCCTGCATCGGCCGGGGAGCTACGGGACTTGACCCCTGTCGATCGGCTGCGCCGCGCCGCCAAGCCAACTACTGCATGCACTCGCGGCGTGCAATCACCAACACAGTACATTTTCATTAAAATGCATGTTCAGTATGTTATCATAACATACTTCAAATTACGTAAAACTATCTATACTTTAGCTTAAATATGCATTACTTACCAATAGTTGTTTCCAAATATTCTCTCGTGTTCGTGACTTTTCATGTCGGCTTGTGTGTCCCTGCAGCGGTGTCGCTCCTTTTGCGCTTCTGGCTGAAACCTGGCGGCAAAATTTCGTGTTAGTTGTTGGGCTATTTGTCATCAGATCCAAGTCAGTCATGGAAATCTCTGGTCCTGAATCACGCCCAGATGATTTAGAGACAGCCATATATGCCATAATAATGATTAAAAATTACCTCGAAGTTTGTTGTTTTACTGTTGACAGATCCTTTAAATGTTCGTATTGCGTGTACTATTACGCAAGTCAAGCTCGCTCGCAGAGAGCGGCGTTCAACTGATGACGTAGGAGGTCACGTGAAACGCAAGCACGCTTTCAGCATTTTTTTGTGGGCGGGGCGAACTTGGCGTAGAAATAATGATTTTTCATTCTTAAGTGCAGTATTATTTTAATATTAGATGATTTCCCAGGTAACTTTCGATGGAATGGTATTCCAACAACAATCAACTATCAATTAAAACTCATTTTCATGAGTATGTCCTGACACCTTTAAAAGCACTAAATAATCATTTTGAAATACCATTTTTTCAGGGCTTCATTTTTAGACCTCATCAAAGACTGGTAGCATGGGGAATCATGTGGCTCAGATTTTTTTAACTGTGGTAAATGTTAGCCAATACCTTTAATGATAAATTGCACACATTTTTATTATCATTATTTTAATTTCATAAATTTATTTAGATTAAGTTGAATTGAAAATAAATTACATAACTGACTACTCTTTTTTAGCTGGGCTAAAAAAAAATGTGGACTACATGTAAGTCCAAGCAGTTATTCACTGTCTTTCCAATCTAACACCAGTTCACAAACTAGATTGATAAAAAACTTTTATTAAATGGGACCAGTAAATTTACATTACTATATTGGACACAGTTGAGGTACAGTATATGTTTAGCTCTTGTGGGATGAATGAAGTAACATTAATTCCATGCACATAAGCAAACAGGTGAAAACTATATCCCACCTCGACACACATTCACAATAAGAATAAGACTGTCAATAAACATAATGGCTTAAACTTTACCCCATAATAAATTGTAAGATCTCTGCAGATATAAATTATACACATTTATGAGGGGAGGGGGGGGGGGGTCTGCCTGAATCTGTGAGGTAGAAGACGTTCATCTTATTTTCAACTGCTATTACCTTTCTTCTCTCTCTTTTTCTATTCAGAGGTGTTTGTTGTCACTGTGCGGGTGTGTTTCCTTGCCCTGCGTAGGAATCTGGGGCGTGTCGTTTGGTCTCGATGGCTGACTTCTCAGCCCACATTGAATCCTCTTCACTCACTTCCTCAATATTGAATAATTTACGAACTTATTTCAGTGGTTTTTCATGTTGATGAACTAGGTTGGATACTCTTCAACGAATACCTGAATCAGACTGTAGCTTATTTTTACACCCGACGTTGTAAAGTTTTGTATGCCAAATTTCCAATATTAGAACCAAATATCTCTTCGGTAGCATATTCGATCATTAGTCTTTTCTCATAAAACACCAATGCGCCCGCCGGCCACTGTGACGAATGGATCTCAAACTTTCAACCACACCATTTTGTAAATACTAAACTGACGTGTTTGGTAATTGATATGTGAAGGGAGTGATGGATCTTGCAATCCTGGAATCAATCTTTAAATTGACAACGAGATGAACCCTAGAATTGCAAAGTTTGGCGACACAGTTATGCTGCCACTGCAGCATTATAGCATGAATATGAATGAATAATTTCCACTGCGGTGGAATATAAAATAACCTAGATCTACACACAGTAAGTCTATGCGATGAAATGGGCATGGAGAATCTGGTCAACTCGAGTACTCGTAGATTTTCACTTTTTTTAAAGCCCTGAATGATCATTTTAAAATACACTTTTTTTAGGGCTTAATTTTTAAGGCCTCTTCAAAGACATTATGTAGCTCACATTTTTGTAACTGTGGTCATCGTTCGCTTGTGGCTTTAATCCTGGATGTCAATGTGCCACTCTATATTCCTGCACAATGCCAAGAGTACAAGTTCATACACTGAGAGTTCAACATAGAATTATTCATTAAAAGGTCAATTGTAGTTCAAGAGGGCAGGCCAGAGCGACTCTTCAACTTGTTCTACCGCGTCCATTATCACTACATACGTATGTCTGACCTCAAAAAGCTGTTCACAGGATATTCAGACACTCTCGTCTATTTCCAGGCTGTATTCACGTCCACTTCCACTCCACCGTCTAATTGTTTCCATTTTCGGTTCCCTCCATCAATTGTTTTATTGTTATAGTGGTCAGACTTTGTTGTATTATCTTATCGTTAAAAGTCCCTCTTGCTACCCCACCCCCACCATCAAGCATTGTGTGGGTGCTTGATTCTCTTATTTGTTTACCTATGCCCTACACCAACATGATAGTAGTAGTCTAATTTGTAACCATGGTTACGCTGTATAGTTTAGTGGTAGAAAATG
>JZLH01S0322244.1:51826-65729 GCA_001188425.1 Eucidaris tribuloides | reverse complement strand
ACTACGTATACTTACTTAGTTATTACGTACTACACACACACACACACACACACACACACACACACACACACACACACACACACACACACACACACACACACACACACACAC
The DNA here is from genome assembly GCA_001188425.1 of Eucidaris tribuloides. Taxonomy (NCBI): domain Eukaryota; kingdom Metazoa; phylum Echinodermata; class Echinoidea; order Cidaroida; family Cidaridae; genus Eucidaris; species Eucidaris tribuloides. Next base: position 65,618 of record JZLH01S0322244.1, on the reverse strand, counting down.
ACACACACACACACACACACACACACACACACACACACACACACACACACACACAGTACTAACAGGGAAACACCCTCAAAGATCTGGGACCATGAGATGTTTGAATGAGTCACATAAAATCACTAAACTAAAGATGCAAAAAACAAAAGTGCACATCATAATTCTTAGCATCTCGTCAGCTTTATTGTTCTCATAATTAATCATTCTCAGATAATGATGCTCACAACATCATTAGTACAATCACTATTTTGTTTTCACAAACCAAAACAAATCACTGGGAGAGAACTAAAAAAAAAAAAACTCTGTGATTTCATAAAAATATAATTCACCCTTATTTCTAGCCAATCTCGATGTTGCTTTTGAAGAAACATAATGTACATATATTCATAAGTTGAAAGAGATTTTTCTAATGCCTGAAAAAAAAAAGACTTGAATAACATTCCATACATGAGATAAACATTCTCTTAAGACTTGCGAGTACAGCGCAAAACTGCGTGATACAGTATCCCCGTTTGTTTCCAAGGCATATACATACACCTAGACAACATTCATTACGTTTTATTTATATCAGCAATGAAAAAATATATATGTATATAATTGTAAGAGAAATGACAAATTGATCACATTATTGTCATAGTCACGACTTGATCATTTACATATAAAGTCATCTTTGATTTTTCACTTCATTTGTCCAAGTTTTATTTTCCTTTTATGACGCTTCACTGACATAACGGTAAATATTTGGTATTTGACAAAACATGTAACTTTGGTCACAAATGACTATGATACAATAAATTGCTATTGCAATATTATAAACATAACATTCACGTATCATAACTGGATCTGATTAATATCAGAAATATATAGATATGATAGATATGTCTGTTTTGTTTACATAAAAAATACCTTTCCCATCCCAACCACCATCAAATTATGACAATTCATACAAACAAAAACCCAAAGCATATCACTAAATTATACAATCTGTAATATGCATCACCAATGGAAGTGCAGGTCTCTGGAATGGCGCTATTTTTTTTTAAGGCGCTATTTTTTTTTTTTTTGAAGAAAAACAAAACTTCAAATTTGCCTAGCTTTCACAAATCTCAAAATGAAATTTGATGATTGACCTGTCCCTGTCAAACTGGTAAATAAAATAAAAATACATCAAATTGGAATACACTCTTGTTTCGCTTCATTTCCTAGTCCAAAAACAAACCAAACAAAAAATAAAATGTTTTTGATTATTGATTTTTGCATTAATTTGCATAAAGCATAATTACACAATTTTGTGCAGAAGTTTGGAAGCCTCCACCAAGCCCTATCAAATAAAATATTGATCAAGAAAATATTTAAGAAAAAAATAAATTGTACAGACACACACACACAGCCTGAAGTTAAGACAGGGACAAACCATAACTTCTCTTATTTTTACCTATTTTAAATCTGTGCAGGTCCATGCCAAAGGTTTGAGTTGAATACCATACGCATCACACAAAATACTCTATTTCCCCAACCCACCCTTTTCTCTGTAACCTCCCGACTCCGAGATTCTGAAAAATCCCATAGAGTTAACGCGGCACATCCGGTTCCTGTAGCCAATGGATTAATACTAACATATGCTACAAATGTTGCATGGCTCTTAATAGCTGTGGTCATGAGTTGTTCTACACCTACATACAAACTATCATCTATTTCCAGTTGATATTATAAAAGTTAGTATCTGTATTACATATTCACACATGTGAGCAAGCACATCAGCATGTGCACACACACACAAACACATACACAAACACACACAAACACACATACACAAACACACACACACATACACACACACACACACACACACACACACACACACACATACTGCACGTGTTAACAAAAAGCACAAACTTGCTTAATGACGGTATATGCATTACATATTTTTCTGAGTACAGAGCAGTACAAGTTTTCATTAGCTTCTTGATGTCGATTTAATCTACTGCACCATGACTATTCCATGAAGGGGGATAAACCAAATCTGTTTTGCTTCTGTAATGTAAATTATGCCCAATGGACAATGATTTTCCATACCAAAATGCAATACAAGAAAATATTTGGTACAAAAAATTGTAATGGTGCTCAAAGTGTTTTATTTTGAATTGCCCAAATTACATGATCCCCCTCCCCCCACCCTCACATGGGAAAACTACATTTTAAGCTGTGAACATTCCAGTTTGAACACCTGATTGATGGATATATTTACTCAACTTGGTTTATTACGCAAAATAGTTAATATCTAACAAGAGAATGAGGCATTAGTTGTTTTTAGAAGTGAATGACCGCAAAAAATTGACATTACAAGGTGATTGAGTCATCCCAATGCATGTCTGCCTACCTCATACCATAAGTGATAGTTTTAACACAAATTTGTTGGAGAATAAGATACAGAAAAAAACCTCACACTTGCATAATAGCTTTTCTGTAATTATTTCCCAAATTGAACAATAAGATATCCCTTTGTTCGTTTCACAGATTGTGTGCGAAAATCTTCTGAAGCACTTTTGTATAACCTAACTGATTATATGATAAATTCAACAGATAGAAGCATTTATATCACTTATTACACTTTGCATGCACAATTAGGTATTGGAAGTACGGCATGTTATTACCTATGCAAGATACACACAAAGTTCCGTGATGATCATACCACATTCTAGCCATATTGACATTTATTCGTCATTCATGAAAAAAGACCCTCTGGTATAGATAACTTGCACCACACAAGAATCAGAGTTAGTTGCAATCGGGCAGGATTACGATTTAGTTTTGTAGCAATTTAATCAAAACCTGTGCCATAGTTTGATACCTATTCATTTGTGAAAATAAAAATATATCAATACTAACCTCAAGAAGAAAAGAACAAAAATTTGACTTTAATCAGATATACTGCTTAGAAGTATTTTAATGAGAATGTTTTCACCAGTGTAAATAAAACTTGTAAATCATGTTGACCGATTTATCCATCTAAGCAGTGAGTGTCAATGCCGTTCTATTGCAACTATAAAAGAACACCAACAAAGTAATGCAAAACAGTTTTCAAATCCACACATTTGCTTCCCCAAAAGAGGTCAAATAAAACATTGCGCATAACCCGTCCAAAAAATAAGAGTGAAAAAATTACTGTCCATATATATGATAGTATGAAAAAACAAAATTAAATTTTACAATGGTATTTACTGTACACACACAGACATCAACATATATCTTCCCAGTATGTATAATGTCTTGGTAGTAACATTATGTAGAAAAATACAACATAACAAACAAACAAATTCTGCAAGTATACCATTTTTACTTTTCTTAAATTTCTATTGATATGAGGATTTTGCAAAGAAGTTAACAAATTTAAACAAACAAAAATCTCTTAGTCAAATAGAAAATAAACTATCCCCAGCAACCCATGTGTATATAAAGATTAATTCTGAGTAACAACTTGACCGATTATGGAAGCTTTTACATCAGCAAAATTTAAAACCACAATTTCGTTTTGTTACTTTTATCGTTTTATTGTGAGAATTTTGTTCAAAATGCATTATCACACTCTGTTTACCTGGAAGCTACTCATACGCAAATATTAATTTCAATAAGATGTTTCTACAATAACACAAAAATATATCATCATTTTTAATGGATATCAAAACAATGCTTTTAAAGTAGCACAATGAATACACAATTTAGTACGAGTTTACATCAAGTATGCTTCTTGAACAGAACACATCCCTCCGTCAATGCAATATCTAAAACTCCCTAATGAAGCTTTTATCATCAAAAATGGAAAACATATTACCTATCAGGTGGACACCTAAATTACTCATCTTCCTCTTCAAAATGTCAAGAACAAAAACATTCAAACACAACATATTCTTCATCAAATAATACATTTACTGGAATGACGTCTCATAAGGTGAATAACATTCAATATGCACATCGTTTGATATGGTACTGTAATTTAATATGCTAAGACATGGTAATAAAACATGTGAATGAATGTTGGTCTAAATTCTATGGCATTCTCACTATAACTGCTCGCTCAAATTTATTCGAAATTGGATTATCTCTTCTAATTTTCCCGTCAACTGTCCTTCGAATCAGCTGCAAAAATAACATGAGCATGCAACTATGTCAATATAAAGTCTTTTAAAGATGTCCTGGCATTATAAAAAACCCAATATGACAACGCCCAAAAGAATAAGACTGTGCACAGGTGCTGTGACTTCTATCGACTCCAATTCATCCTTCACAAATACCAGATATGGGCAGTTCCATGGTAACGGAATGACAGTCAGACTAATTTTTTGGACTTTCTTACCAGTGTAAAACAAAAAGTCATTATTACAATGTCAAATATGCTGCCCAATTCTACGCATATTACTAGTTTACATAATTTCTCTCATTTTTTTTCAACAAAATCATTTCCGTTAATGAATCTTGCATAATAATGAGCTTGGTAATGGAATGACGCTAAAAGAGACATGGTTTTTTACAAGATAGATGTTTTTCCAAAACTCTGTGAATTATATGATTCAACTGTGTTTTAAAGGTGCTAAATTTGAAGATTGGAGTGTTACATAGAATTTGATTCATGAAACTAAGCATTTTCTAATTTGATTAATTAATTACAGCTCAATTAGTGGGTTAATGTTTGGTAACAGAATAACGGTAATGGAATGACGTCAGGATTATTCTGAAAATATCTTCAAGTTAATAGACTTTTGTCTATTAAGCAACACAGTTATCATTGTACTTTAAGATGCTTCACACTATTTCAAGGAAAAAACTGCTGAAAAAATTGTTATTTTGTTGTTTTTTGCATAAACTGGAGAATTTTTCATATGTAGTCCCACATATAGCATTCTGTGTACTGTTGCTATTTCTGCTAGAAGATGGCTTTCAAGAACCAAAATTTGGGGCAGAAATGATGACCCCATCATTTCTTTATAATTTATAGGCAATCAAACCACTGAAATGTAAAATGATTTGAGATAAAGCCATTTTATGAAGTTTTTGGTTTGTCCACTTTCTCACGGAACTGCCCATATATGCCCATATCAGTGATCACACCACCATCCAGAATATTGTCAATGTGGAGTATTTCGCACATTTCGCACACGCCAATGATAGAGTGAAAAAAAAAAACATGCACAGATTTTTGCAGAACTAATCATTTGGTTTTGCACTTATAACTTTTCTCTGTTATATTTGTACAGTGTGTACATGCATGGCTGCAAAGGCAGGGTTGTGTCGCTTGCAGTTGCTTGCTCTCTATTTCGGTTCTCAGTGAAATTAAAAACATGTGAAATGTCACTAAACTCTGCGAGCACGAAAAATTACTCACACAAAAATTTCCACTTTTACAGTATCATCATTGATACGGTAACTTCTAACTTCTGTGCATCAGAGTGACGTTATAGCCTGATCTAGTCGTCTACCCATACTTTGGTCAAATTTGACAATGCAGGAGAAACCTATCCTCTCAACTGCTGGTGCTGGTGTATTGCCATAGTCCTCATAGTACCGTCAACATTTTCTTGTGTGCATTTTCTTGTGTGCATTTTCTCTCGCCACAGCCATTCCACCATCGGTCCACAGCCTGATGCTATCAATCCAGCCCATTTTCCTTCGTCTCAGCCTGACCCTCCCCCCCTCTACCTCTCTTTCTACTGTTGTCTGAACTAGACTATCAGCGTGTTTCTATTGAGCCTACCGTATTTATCCGGATAAAATTTAACCGGCTAATAGCGGAGAAGGTCTGTTCCTATTGGATTACGTTTTCCGCAAAGCACGATCGATCCTAACGGGATCATACGGTTACCGGCTAAGAGTGCGTTGACCTGGGTTACCGCAATGTATTGTGGGATTACCGAGGTCAAATTTATGCTCAATCAAACACACGCTCGCTGCGCAAGGGGTCATATATTCCAATCTCGTGGTTTTGTTTATTTGCGATTTCTCACTGGCAAAAGACGGATAATGGCGGAGGTCTGTTTCTATTGGACTTTTCTCAGCTAAAAGACGGATAATGGCGGAGAAGGTCTGTTTCTATTGACGTCTTACGGTATCTTTCTCTGCTATTATCCCGCAAAAAGCAGGATAAATACCGGCAAAACTTTCTCCGCTAAAAAGACGGATAATGGCGGAGAAGGTCTATTTCTATTGAGGTCTTCTCCTCCATTAGCCAGTTGCATCCGGAAAACTAGCTTTAATAGAAACACGCTGTATCTGAATGTTGTTTCTCATGACCATACTTTACAGTTTCTCTTTGTCAGTTGAACAATCAAACTTTTTTATTTTTTGACTCCTCACGAAACAACATGATAATGTAATTCTAGGCCTATCTAGTCAGATAGAAAGACAGGAACACAAAATCATGAGAGTGAAAGTGGTCTTGGGTCAAATTTTGATACACATTAAATATTTGACACAATACTGAAGATGATAATTTCCTAGATTACAGACGTTACATGGTCAGGCGGAAGATCACAGGCATGGTAGTGACAAAAAAGTATTAAAAGTTTTCCCTTCTACAGGTGCATAAGTATACATACTTTTTGGTCATGCAATATTCTATGACCTGTCAAGTTGAAAAGAATTGATACAACATGAATCAATTATGAAATGTTGACTCAAATCATACAGTAATCAAGATGATGATTAGAAATTATGAGAAGGCCTAGAATTATCTACAATGAGCTATTTTTTCACACACAAACAAAAGCCTGAAAATTTATAGATTGTCATGGCCTGAATTGAGATATCTGCATGGAAAGTGGCATCCCTTGTAAATGTTTGTTAGGCGCAGTTACGACACAAGTTCCATGCTCTTCAGCTTTGGTTGGCTAAAGAAATAAAGTTGACACCATGTACTGTTAGCCAGCATTCAAAGAGTTAAAGGACTTTGAAGTTTATTTTGGAAAGGGCTGTATCTGTTTTGGTTTCAAACACCGTAACTGAAATCTACAAGCCAGAAATTGAATGCACACACTATTGTTATATTTTTTCGTCAAATGTAATATTTTGTCAGACTGTAATGTCTTGCCCATTGACTGGTGGGACATTGCAGCATTTCACACAAAATGTTCTGAGACTTTTCCACCATATACTAGAGCCTTTGGATAATAATAATGATTTCCAAGAACTGAGTTTATATCAACTTCTATGTATCTGTTTGTGCCTTCTATATATGGCTAAAACATTAATAATAATTCGGTAATAACATCCACTTTCAGAGTGATGCTATTTTATAAATTTTAAGTATCAAAACTCCTCCAAGGCTATTTAATTTGAAAGTATTTAAATTTACATTTATTATAGTCATTACAATTTAATTAGGATATGTGCAATGGTCACTTTTTAATATATTGGGATATTTTTCTACATATTTTTACAAAATATATCGTATGATAACAGGACAAGACAGAGATACCATTTATGTTACATATCATATTGAGCTAAGTCAATGTTTTGAACATACACAGCAGTCACGATTAGATATGATGCAACATATTTTCTGTTCCAGAAAAGGGAGATTCCCCCCTTCCTGGAACAATGGAACATGCATTGTCTCATGACTGCATTATGTCCAATAACGTACAGTACAAATAAATAAGCTCATTATGAGCAATTCACAAGAGTGGCAGTTGACCAGTAGCGTTTGCTCTCTTTGCTAGCCATGCCTCTTTCAGCTGTCAATCAATCCACATTTGCATGTTAAGCTCCACCTCAATCCACATTTGCATGTTAAGCTCCATCCCACCAGTCTATCACAGTAGAATGTGTCTCTCCCATAACCAGGTCCCTCCAGGCTTAGTTTGATCAGAATTGTGAGACTGGAAGCTGTACTCCTCAAAGTTCATGTCAGACGTACAATTGTCCCCTAAACAACACACATGTTTACTGCCCTGTATGTAGGAGAGTTGGTGGTTTGGTGGTTTACTCAAGTTTTGACATATTCTATTCACCGATTTCCTTCAGTTCTTTGAGAAATCTTCCCAACTGATTGACCCACAGATGACATTATGTCCTCGGGAGGCGGGATTGACTGTTACTGGCTGTTTTCTTTAGTTTCCTCTTCTCCACTCGTTGCCTGCAAATGAAAAAGAAGATAGAAACTGTTTTATGCACAAACAAGCAACACACACACACAGATGCACACATGCACTACTTGCATTGTCCCCATGTAAGCTTTGGCCAACTGACTGTTGCATACATTTCAGAATTTATTTTTCTACGGTGTACATTTTAAAGGAACATACTTAAACTTGAATGTGAAAATATAGATTTCACATGGGTCGACCTTGCAAAGTCACATCATCACCTAGTTTTGACAGTCCCAATATACTCTGTGGTTTTTCAAAAGGGAGTTTTTCCTATAAATTTGAAATTTTATCAAACTCAAATTTTACCTATGTCAAACATATTTTTGAGTCACAATGGGACCAAACATGTGTTAAATCATTTGCCTGAGTCAAAGTGGACACAACTGTAATTCTTGATGGTTTTTGATGGACTGACCCTTTGACCTCTGCTTGTCAGCTAGACCAAAATGTCATAAATCTTCCCTTTTCTCTTTGATTTTTCACTTTCCTCCAGCATTAGTGCGATCATGATACTGTTAGCCTCTATTTCCACTTAGATATCTTCATTTTCAACATAAACATGTGTACAAAACTTTAACTCAAATTCCGTCAAGTTGAAGTGATTTGTGGGGTCCCCCAAGATTTTACTTGGGTGAAGTTGACTGTAATTCCCAATAAGATTACCGATTCCATGACATTTGCTCCGCCGACAATTGCTCAACAATTATTTTATACATTTACCCTAACCTCAACCCTAACCCTAACCCCAACCCAATTCTAAACTGGACACCTAATGACAACCCTAACCCTTACTCTTTGTCTTCTGAGATACTGTCACTGGAGCAACTGTCCCCAGAGCAAATGTCGGGTCACCAAGATTCCACCCCCATGACAACAACAACAAAGACAACGACAATAACATAAAATCATAACATCTAAAAATTGAAAAAATTGAAAAAAAAAACAAAACAAAACTGTGCATACTTTCTCTGCTCCTGAAGTTGGAAGAGGGCGTCCTGACAGTTGTTTAGTTCGGCGGTCTTCATGCGATATGAATCCATGTCTTGTGATCCTTCTTCTATCGATGGCGTCATGTCGTTGACGATCGACGTGAGTGCCTGCGTCCTCTCCCGCAAGATCTGGATGGATGCGTACAGGTCACTGTCGTCGCATTCCTGTGGAATCACACAGACGTGATATTGGAAGGACTTGCTACACTACGTGTACATATTTTTGGGCTTCATGTTACGACATCTACAGTACAACTGAATTTACAGATGTTTCATATCATATACATCTTGGCTTAACACATGTTAAACTCTTTATATTTTGAAGGAAAATGCCAGAATTAAATACAAACATTTACATTTACTAGAGTGTATATCCAGGATAAAAGGAATTGTCTTGAATTTACTTACCAAACAAGGAACGACCTTGATGGCATTGTTTAACATGTTTCAAAACAATCTCAGCTACATAAATCACCCCTCCCCCAACTTTACCCTTTTTTTATCATTTTCTAAAAATGGATAGAAAACTGGTGTCACAAAGAAAATGGACTTTTGTCTTCCATAAAATGTCATAAATGGAAATATGGTCACTGGCAACATAACAGGCCAGACAGTTTGGTGTGCTGAATGGTTGATTTCATAACAAAATTGTGTTGTCGCCAAAGATTTGACTGGGTGGAAAACATCAATTGGTGGTGTAACTGACTTGAAATTGGCTAGCGTAAATAGTTTTTGAGTACCTACAACTTCCTGAGACTATGGCATAATCAATCAATATCACCCAATATTTAGGGGTTGGTTGTGGACATTGACTTACTCCTATAACTCGTCTCTCCACGTGAACAAGTAGTGTGGCCAGCTCCAGCTCCTCTGAGAACCCGTTCCTTAGTGGTACGGATCGGTATCCTGGAGGAAAAAACAACAAAATTGGAGTCATTGAGTCATACAGTGCTTGTGACCACGGTATCTGTAAAACTATGTTCATATATGTGTTGTTATGGCCTGAGGCACATTTCTTTGACCAGCCCCTCTCTCCTACCTTTCCCTTGCTTTTCCGTGGCCCATCTTAGCAGCATCTGATCTTTATCTTTTGTTTTAAACTTGCCCATACCATCTCAATCTACTTTGTCACATCCTCCCTTATCCATGTCACGTTTACTTCTTCCCAAACCTAAGCATTCTACCTCATATCTCTTCTCTTTATTCTCCCAACTACTCTCACGGCATCCCATGCTGTTTCCAGCGTCTTTAAGTATTCTTCCTTCCTAACCCTAGTCCTTCACACACTCCCCACCCCCCCCCTCGTCTCTCCTCTTTGCATTTATAGCATAAATTTCATCATTAATTCATTTTTTAAAAATAGTTTCTTTATCCTTCTCGTAAACAAACAGGGAGAGTTCTGGAAGTAAAGCTTTGGTAGTGTTTGGTGATAATATTTTTTCTGAACAAGGAGAAAACAGAGAAACAGTTGATTAACTATACAATGCAATACAGAGTTTGATAGTGTGACAAACTGCAGCAATTGATTTTCCTCTTGCAGTTTGTTCATAAGTGTTACCTCTCTTTTCACAACAAACAGACAGACAGACACTGCAATAATTTTTCTGAACTGTGATTTTTTCAAGGCTCCATGTTTACACCTTATCAGAGACATTAGGAGCATGGGGAATCATGTAGCTTCAATTCTATAAATGTGGAAACATTGTTAAATTGTGTCTTTAATTGTGCCAAAATGTGCACTTTGACAGACTGACCTGTCCTGATGGCCTTGAGTGGGTAGGTGGCCTGGCCCAAGAAGTTGGAATCACCGAACACATCCTCATCTTGGATGACGAACCTCAGCATCGCCAGCTCCGGGTTGACGACGTCAAACTCGCAGACCTCACCTGAGAATTGGATTGAAACCATTGTCAGCTGAAAAACAAAGAAACACACAACTCAAACTATGTATAGGAAATATCCTTCCTGGCACATAATTTGTCACAGGCAGAGATGCTACCAGATGGTGTCAAAAAATCCATGGGATATACAACACTTTCGTATTATAAAATTTATTGTTAGTCAGAACTGTTGCAAATGTTGTTGTAAATCAAACTTCCAACAATATGCAAATTTTCATCTTCAAACAATATTTACAACCCCCATTTTTTATGACCCTTTTCCAAGCATTCCAGTTATGTAATGTATGTGTGTCTACCTGGGTAAGACCATATTCACATAACTTGTTCTATCGTCTCTTTGCAAGGTTTTTTGTCTTTTCTTCTTTCCTTACTTTTCTTTTCTTTCTTCTTTCAAAGTGCACAGAGACCCTGCCAAGGATATTATTCACTATATAACAATGGCAACATTATTTTTAATGTGGGGTCTACCACAGGGTTTTAAGCTTTCCCCTTTCCTTGCCAAATGACCGTACCATTTCAATCTGTCCATCCTCCTCACCTATGAGATTTTTAACAGGCCTAATGACTGAAGGGTGGGCTTCATTTATTTTATAAAATCATTACCGTACCCATCATATCAAGCAAGGCTGCCTATCTCACCTTTCGTGCTGGTTTTGTACTTGTTCCCACTGTCATATTCGCAGCCTAGGACTTCTACCTCCACAAACGGACTTGCGATGCCTCGGCCTGACTTCTGGAGGTGTCTGGCTCCAATGATCTGATCGGATGGAAAAATGAAATATTATGCTTCTTGTCTTTCTTCTCAAATAACACAACAATTATTTGTAACTATTCGCTTGAAGTTACTTGGGGCTTTTCCATTTGAGGAAGATGTGACTAGGAAAAACTCAAAAGAGTTATGAGTTCAGAATAAATTCTGGGTACAGAGTGTTTGGACAAAAGCACATTAAATTGCAGGATACAAGCACTGGAAGACCTAACAGGTGGTAAATAAAATTGAGATTTCTGTAAAAAAAATGACACCCAGCATGGACATGTGCATTATGTACAGCTGTATAATGAAATCTTGTTTAAATTTAATAAGCTCTATAGATGAAATCATGTTTAAAATAACTATTAACTCTTTAACATGTCACACATATGTGTACATAGCAACATTAGTCATATTTTTGAGTGAAGTGTCAACTACAAATAGCTGCAAGTTTTTACACATGCAAGATGGAGAAAGGTATCGTGTACAAAAGTTGAGGTAAAAGTACACCCTTTCTAATAATGTAATTTTTATCATAATGCTGTGAATATCTCTGCAGTTACAATGAAATAAGTAAAGTTATTTATTTTGGGTCAATCAATAACCAAAAATACTGAGAAAATGCACATGTTTTTCACATTTCACACAAAAATAATTGTGGTAATATTATCAAATGTAAAGGAAACTATTCAATGTAACTTATCAATTTTATACTTGTTTTATTGAGACCTATCCTCTACTATACAAATAAAATAAGAAATGAAAATATTGTCATAATTTTTATTCTTACTGCACTAACTGATAGGATATTATTTGTGGGACAAATTTGAGCCAGTGACACATTAATAGCAAATGATGAGCAACTTAAGCAGACAAACTTACGGTGATGGTTAGATGAATTGGCTCGATGTCCACTAACGTCCTGCGATCAAACGGATCAAAGTTCTTGTTGTGCATGCATTCAGGTTTAAGTACATAGCCACACTGGCCGTTGAGAGCAAAGAGTCCATTGTTGACCTGCATGTGACGATCTGAAGACACAACAGAGTAACGGCATAAATTTATCTTGAATTACAAAAGGCATGATAACAGAAGTCTGAAAGGAAAAACACAAGGACCATGGCCCCAACGTGGCTTTCCATTTTTTAAGAGTAATCCTTTTCACAACTGACATTCACTATTAATGACTTTTAACTTAAACATGTGATTTCAGGCAGTGTCATGGCATGTAGTAAACAGTTCACAGCTCTCCTATCTATGCCTTGAGTTTGGTTGCAATGTAAAAATTGCATTTTTTTTGTACAAGATCATGCAAGAAGTTTAGCTTAAGTTGACCTTTCATGACCTATGACCATGGTATATGACATCCCTCAGTAACACAACAGGCAAGTTCACTCAATGCCCCTAAAACCCAATTTTGGTTGCAGTTCAATAAAAATGATAATAATAACGAGTTCTTATAGTGTGCTATTCACCACAGTATCACAGTGCTTACACATTATCTATTACCCCAGTCACTGGATACATTTCAATCCAGCACTCATAGTGCTCACTAGGGTGGGACGAAAAATACTTTTAACAGAGTATATTTTCAAATGGCAAATTAAAGCTTTGCCATATTTTTTGAAAATCCCATGAAAATTAAGCTATTCTTGGATAATTAAGTCAAATGCTGCTGTAATTCCATTTTGATAAGAAAGTTTTGCTGAAATTTCAGCACACCAAGGGATCAGCAGCTACCCAAAATCCATTCCTATAGACAACATTTCGCTGAAATTTTAAGCGAAATTCCGTGGACTGTTTTACAACACAAAAGATCAGCTGCTCCGCTGAAATTTCAGCGAAGCTCCGCTGAAATTTCAGCGAAATTCTGTGGACTGTTTACACACCAAGGGATCAGCAGCTACCCAACATCCATTCCTATAGACAACATTTCGCTGAAATTTTAAGCGAAATTCTGTGGACTGTTTTACAACACAAAAGATCAGCAGCTCCGCTGAAATTTCAGCG
>JZLH01S0322244.1:11169-27492 GCA_001188425.1 Eucidaris tribuloides | reverse complement strand
GGGGTCAAATCTGACCCCCCCCCAGTTAATAATTAGGGTTAAACAAACCGGAGAGTGAACATTTATAAGAATGTACTGGGATTGATGTGCAGTATTTATTGGTAAACCTAAAATTGGCGATTTCAAGTTCGTTGTGAAAATCTGATGCTGGTGTTGTAACAACACCAACACTGACTAGAACTTCAAACTTGAAATTAGGCCTGGTGTTGAGGATGACCTCGAAAATTTGACGTATTTCCTGTAGTCGGTGTCAAGCTGGTGTTAAATATCGTCTGCTGGACGGAGTATCATGGTTGGTGTTGGTAATTTATGTGTAATTTGCCTATTCCCCAACACCAGTGCCTCAGGATTAAGGAATCATTAATTTCAAGTTGGGTGTTGGTGTTTGTGCCGTCACTGCCAGATAGAGCATGCATTTTGCTTAAAAAAATTTCAGCATGGGACCCGGATTAAACTGGTATTATAGTTCAAATTGATATTGATATTGATACATTAATTGCCATCTGCAAGCAAATAATGACTTTATCACAAGACACTTCCTTCAGGCATAAGTTCTCAGTTGCTTGAGCAATTGAAGGTTTTGTCGTAACATACCTGAATGAGATGGCAAAGGCATCGCTATTCCCGTTCACTCTTTCGGACGAGGAAAGCGCCATCTTGGTGAACTCTTTTCAGCATGTCCTCCGCCTCATGCCGACTCAATCTGTTGTGGAACCATCTGTAACCATGGTGATGAGAATACACAAATGAGCGAAAAATGGCTACAAAAATACACACACATATATACACATATATACACATATATACACATATATACACATATACAGTGGAAACTCTTTTAAAATAAGTCTAATAATGAAGAAAACATCAACATATTACCAAGTAATTGTGACATATAGAGTAGAGGACATACATGTGTCTTTACTAATTTATACGATAGCAGGAACATGAGCAAATCATTTTTGAGTAACGTAGTGACCAAGATTGGACTACAAGCTCAGATACAGTCAGAGTGACATGTTGTAGGCATCAACTGGTTTTAGGACTACTCCCCTGAGGACTACTCCCCTGAGGACAACTCCCACCTGACAACTCCTTCCTGACAACTCCCTCCTGACAACTCCCCAAAAAGACAAATCCCCCATGGACAGGTCCCCTGGAGTACTAATCCCCCAGAAAACGGCTAACCCGGAGGACAGCTTCAAACGAGGACAATTCCCCCAACAGGACAACCATCCCAAGGACAACTCCAACTCCCACGTGGGACTTTAACAATGTTTTCAGTGAGGACACTTACCAGTAAAATACCAGGAACACAGGGAAATCATTTTTGAGTAACATAGTGACTAAGATTGAACTACAAGTTCAGATACAGTCATAGTGACTTGCATCAACTGGTTCTAACACTACTCCCCCAGTGGACAACTTCCGCGGGGGACAACTCCCATCTGACAACTCGGAAGGACAACAGGTCCCCTGGAGTACCACATTCCCCGAAGTACCACATCCCCCAGAGTACCACATCCCTCGGAGGATGGACCCCACAGAGGACAACTCCCCCAAGGACAACTACCCAGTGTGTCTTTAACAATGTTTTCAGTATTTACTAAAAATCTAAGGTGACCTTGAGGGAGGACACTACCCCCCCCCCCCATGACAATAGCCTTTTGGTTATTGTCCTGGAAGTAATCACCCAGTGGGTAATTATCTAAGGAGGGGAATTGTCCATGTAGTGATTGACCAAAGGGTAATATTTCAGGGTGCAATTCTCCAAATACCATCTAAGACATCACTTTTGACGAGTGTAAATCCTACAATTATATGAAATAAAATGTCAGATTAAGACTTGGAAACCATTTATGACTAACTTCACAAATATTTTATATTTCTGTTGTGGGTTCTTTATACATGGAAGAAAAATTATCTAAATCAAAATCTACATTGATTGATAAAACAACATTGCTACATACCAACTGTATGACGTATTGACTTTTGGTCAAATATTTGGATGGTATAGTACTGGTAAAACTGCCTCAAATCAAAATCAATAACATCTGTAACCACATGTAGCAGCTGTTGTTCAATCAATATTATTAGAAACAATGCTCATTATTCTTATTATACATATTAGAAGAAACAGAAATAATATCTATCAGATTGTTGCTTTTGTTGTTGGTCGTAGTTCTAGTAGCAGTAGTAGTACTAGTAGTAGTAGTAGTAGCAGCAGCAGCATAAGTAGTAGCTGCAGTAGTAGTAGCAATAATAGTAGCAGTATTAGTATTATTAATAGTAATAGTAGTGTAGTAGTAGTAGTAGTAGTAGTAGTAGTAGTGGTAGTAGTAGTAGAAGTAGTAGTAATAGTAGTAGTAGCAGTGGCAATAGTAGTAGTAGCAGAAGAGATAAAGTAGTAGTAATATTAGTAGCAGAAGGAAGTAGGAATAGTAAAAGTAGTAGTAGGTAGTACACGTACATGTAGTATGAATAGTAGTAGTAGTAGTAGGAGTATTGGTACTAGTAGTAGTGATTTTTATTCTACGATCATTATTGAATATAACAGCAGTTTAGATTAGTTGCAGTAGTACATGTAATAACATTAATTGTTGTTACTGTTAATAGTTTTTAAAGTGTAAGTAGCAGTGTTAACCATATCATCAAAAGTTAATAATCCTGCCACGTAAACCCAATATACATTCCTGCCGGAATACAAGACTAACTTATGAATGCAAGTTTTCTTATTACAACAATCCACTTGTAATGGACTAACATATTTGACAGTGTAAGGGCTTAGTTTAGTTTTCATCTGTATTGCATATTTTGCACACAATTTTATTTGTGTGTCCCTCACATATGAGTATGGTGTTCTCATTCAATCTGTTATGATTGGGCACAATCAAAAATAATAGTATCATGAAAGCATTCCCTCCTTTATCAGTGGCTAGTAATTATACCATCATACATGTCCTTTGTCCATCCATCTGCCAGGAAGATCTAGTTGAATTCATATGCAACATAATTTTCAGGTTGCGGAATCGAATATCACTCAAAACGATATTAATATAATATACATTTGTATTGCACAACTACTATAATTTACTATGCATACAGAACCAAAAACCTCATAACAGTAGTTACCTTTATTACCAAATATCAGTTTACCACTGAATTAGACATATAATGTACATTTGGCACATAGAAGGAATGAGACATATTAGCTTCAAGCGGATAGCTGTTAATAATGTGTCCACAGTACACATCAATACGAGCATCAACAAGCCACAGCACAAATAGACACTTCCAACTATAAAGCATCATGCAGTCACTGGGCAGATGAATCATGCAGCATACTTAATTAAATAATTAACATAATTAAAGCCTGTGTCCATGATTTGCACACCCAGAATTAAATTAACACACAGGCTAACATTGTGAGCTTCATATTAAAAAAATTGTCAAACTTTGCTATCTGAGCCACATAGTAGTGTTTGAATGGACAAATAAACACCCGAGAATACAAGTTGGGAAATTTATGCTGCCACTGGCAAGATATGAATGAATAAACAATTAGTACTCGGGCCGAGTACAAAATAGCCTCGATCTTCACACAGTAAGTTGATGGGAGAAAATGGGCAGCTGAATCCGATCACCCTAAGTTCTTGTATATCTTCTGTATATCTTCGCTTTTTTAAAGCACTAAATCATCATTTTGAAATATAATTTTTTTCAGGGCTTCATTTAAAGACCTTATCATAGACACTTACAGCATAGAGGATTATGTAGCTCACATTTTTTAAACTGTGGTCAATGTTAGCCTGTGACTTTAAGATTCACATAAATCATCACCTCTCACAAAAGCCTTGGAGCTAAAAAGTCAGGTTGCGTGAACATAGTCATCTCTCCCTGAATTTGACATTTATGCAACTGCTAAAACTAGTCTGCCTGCAAAATTTATTTGTGTATCATCCCATGGAAATTGAATATCTGCTGATCAGACTAAGGTTATAAAAATACAACTTGAGCAATGACTCAGTTTCAGATTATTTATCGTTTATATTTCAAAAACTTTACAATGTAATGAATCCCAATTTTTTTAAACGCTGCATTTAATGTACCCATCTTTTCCTAGATCAAATCTGAGCAAAAATGGTTAGGTGTGCAAATCCAACACACAGACTTTAAATGGACTAGCATTTTCGTAAATTGCTACTTGAACAATTTTGGGGGTGCAGAGTCATCTTTAAAGAGAATACACAGTACTGGTTGATGATGGAAAAATTTTCATCAAAATTCCACATTTCTTTGGTTTCCATGTGAAAGTATATTACATTTGCAGTATAATGTGGGACTAATTCACTTCATATGCAATAAAAAGTTGAGGGATTGGCAGTTTGAACAGGTGAAGTTTTCCATTGGTTTTGCCTTCCAGTGCTAAAGTGAGTATATCAACAATTGACACAGTCCCACATACTGATTTCTGTGTTAGTACTTTGTCAGCAGTGATGATTTGTGTAGCAGATTTGTCAAAAACGAAGTGTTCTGTTGTTTTCAACTACTCTCTCCTGTACTAAAGTGACATTTTCAGAATACCATCTGTTCACAAAAGGTTTGAAAGCAGCTGATATCAAAATGATGTTTTTCTGCAAGTACTCAACCAGTACTGTGTATTCTCTTTAAACAGCTGTAACTTTTTACACATACATGATGAAGAAAGGTACCGTGTACAGAAATTCTAGATGAAAGTATACCCTTTCTAACAATGTAATTTTTCCTTTAAAGCCACAGGCTAACAATGACCATAATTTTAAAAAATGTGAGCTACATAATCCTCCACATTCCAAATGTTTTTGATAAGGTCTAAAAATGAAGCCCTGAAAAAAATTGTATTTCAAAATAATAATTTAGTGCTTTAAAAAAGCGAAGATATACAAGTACTTAGGTTGACTGGATTCACCTGCCTATTTCCTCCCATACACTTATTGTGTGTAGATCTCGACTGTTTTGTACTCCTCCCCCGAGTACTTATTGTTTATCCACGCATATCTGGCCAGTGGCAGCATAACTTTACCAACTTTTGTATTCTATGGTGTTTATTTGTCCATTTAAATACTACTATGTAACTCAGATATCAAAGTTTGACAATTTAATAATTTGAAGCTCCACAATGTTATCCTGTGTCTTTAATGCTCTGAAGATTCCCAAAGTTAATTGAATTTCAGGAAATTATATTTCAATCAATAAATATCCACTAACATAGTGAATGTGCATGTTTTCTCCCATTTCACAAAAAAAATTATGTATAATATATTTAAATGAAATATAAAATATTTGTATGAAAATATCAAATACAAACAAATTCTACATTTTACAAGTTTTATATTTTTCAGTTTTACAAGTGATTTTGTGAGTGCTGCTCCTCTGCTACGTAAAAGTGTAAAAACAAATTAAATGCTCTTTATTATTAAATCATTAATTTAAAGGGTAATATTTGTGGTGCAAAATTGCGCTAATAAAGCATTAGGCATTAAATTATATCAGCATCTTTGTGAATATGTGACTTCTCTATTACTTCCAGTCATTGTTATCATTGTTTCTTTCTGGTTTTCAATACCAAGATATCCTTTGTCAACATTGACATAGTTTAAGAATTTGTCAAAAGATGATCCCCCAACCCCCACCCCCATCCTCCCCAAAAAGAAATCCTCAGCTTGCAGGTCCTGATAGCATCAATATAACTGTCTAATGGGTAAAACTGTTAAATCTCACCTTTCAAAATTAAAGTTAATCATTGCAAGAATGCACTGAGCAGTTTTTTCACTTTGTTCCACTGATTTCTTTTTTACAATTATCCACCATGTCTTAATTTTATTCCTAGACTTCTCATTAATTAAGGACGTTTATCAAAAACTGCAGTATTTCAGAGAAATTCTTTATTTAAAATTATATGATCATAAACATTTAAAAAGAATCAATTCTCATAATTTTGAACAATGTCTTTAAACACTTTTGTTTCTTCTTTGTTATTTTTAAATCTAATTCTAATCAATTTAATCAATTTATTTTATGTATGATCAATGTGTCAATTTGCATATCTTTTCAATTACTAGTAAATCATTTGACTTACTATTATTCTTCAGGGTTTTTCTTTCTTTCTTTAAATATTTTTAGGGGGACAACTATCGTTGCTATAACAACTTGTGTAGCGTTTCTGGGACAAAGTGACTCTGGTTTACATCCCAGCCTGCACTTACTCCGCTTCTTCGTGTCCGTGCAGTTGGGGCACCGTGTCCGTGAGTCGGACAGAGAGGCCGTTGGCGCCTCGGATCGGATGCTCGCGATAGTAGTTAACAAGGCTATACAGACTTTCGAACATCTGCGTTTCTACCAGGTAGAACGTGGTGCGGCCCTGAGTGGTTTTGGACCGGATTCGGCAGTGGTTAACCCTCCGCTGAGCCCTGTGTTGTTAAAAGATGGTGGCGGTGTTAGCGAAATTATAACAGAAAAGGAGCAAATCATACCGAAAGAGTTGCCATGGCAAATGAATGGTTGTGTACCATGGGTTAAGTAAAGTATGGAAGATGATATGGATGTTAAGGCATGACTGTTATGATGATAGGAAAATGAATGAAGTGCAAGGGTTAACAATCATGCAGAATGAGAAGAAAAGGAAACAAACGTTAAATCATAGACTTCTTGCTGTGTTAGTAGCCAAGACAAGATGGTCGCTTAGATGTCAGAGATGACGTGCTAGTGAGCTGGGTGCATCTACAGACGCTGACCGAAGTGCAGGCAAACACACGGGTGGATGGACAGACACACAGACTGACAGACAAACAGTGCCGAGTAACAGTTTCTGTCCTACATCAGTGTCTGTCCGTTCTATCTCTCTCTCTCTCTTCGTTCCGGCGGGAATGCGCCAACTTACTCTTTGCTCTCGTGACTTGGCGGCTGTGGAACGGGTTCCATGAGACGCACCTCCAGGTCGCGACTCCGCAGCGGCGTCTGACGATAATGGCTGATGAGGCTGTAGAGACTGTCGAAGGGCATGTTCTCGACTAGGAAGTACTTGGGCTGACCTCGGTCGAGTTTGGACTTGATCCGGCAGTGGTTCACCTTGCCACGGGCCCTTTAGTAGAGGTAATATTTGGGTGGTTTGTTTTCAAACACAAAATATGAAATGTGTCAACACAAAGCAAAGGAAGGGGTAGATGAGATTAAGTATGTAGTGAAAAAAAGCGGAGATGAAAAATACTTACATCAAGGAAATAATACTTCAGATAATCATGTGATTTGGAAATATATACACTCATACGTATATGTATGTATATATGTATGTGTGTGTGTGCATAACTATGCATATATATAACTGGATATGACTTGATTCTTGATGAACAGTCAGAAAAGAATTAATGCACAACAGTTTTTACACCATAAATGGCCTTTAGGCTGTCGGTGAAAAATAAGCTAACACTACCAACTCTAAGCAAACAGTATGATTAACAGAATGTGGAGTTTTGTACTTCTGAATAATAAGAATAAATAAATAAATGGAAATTACGACAATAATGAAAGTAAAATGACCTGACTTTCTATTAACTGTTATAGTATCACAATCAAATTATAACATGCAACGTGCATGGAGACGTTCTACCGTTTTTCTAAGAGGGTTAATTAACAGAATGTTATTATGTTTTTGTGGAATATTTCATAGCTTTTCAGTTAAGAAATGTTAGCTTTTCTACAGTTACTTCTTTGATTTATTAATCTGCAGAGCGATTTCAATGTAATGGAAATTCAAAATTCTACATCTACTATTGAACAAAATGATTCTATGAAAACTAATTCAAATATTAGCTCTATGCTTTGAGATTTGATAGAGGACTATGTATTTTGACTGTGGTTATGTTTGTATGGGTACGTATTGTTATCTACTGCTGAAACTACTTTACTCTGTTAAGTTTACTTTGCTTTTGTACACAAATATAATGAAAGAAACACATGAAAATAAGTAAAAAGTAAATGAATAAATAAATAAGTAAATAAATATTCATATATAAAACATTAAATTCAAAATTACAATTTTAAGCAATAAAATTTTAGTGAACAAGGATAGATATCACCGAATGGCAGAACAATGCAAGCAAGAAAATTTTTTGTCGTTGATATCACAGATTTAAAATTTGTAGATTGGTACTATTCAAGAATATATAAATGATCCCTCATGAAATATTCCATACAAAATTTCTGGCATTCATTTCTATGATATCAGTTTTCCTCATTCACTACAAGTCACATTTCATAACATGCCCCGCAGGTTATAACAGCATTAAAGGGAGAAGGCGCCAGCAACTTACAGGCATAAGTTAAGAAAATATTGAGTTCTTGCCAACCATATCAGATCTACGTGCACTGCAGGGAGCTGACCATGCGTGACTATGCATGCCACGCGACGTGTGTTAGCCGCACCGTGGTACTGTATGCACTGTTTGAATTGATAAGCTCCTCCCCTATAGCTGCTTCTGCAAGTTTTGTCTTAGGTAAAACTTACAAAGACGTAAAATAAACACAATTAACTAATTTATAGGCCTTGATTGAGGGGAAGTATCACACAGTACCCTTATTTAGGCTGTTTTTTGTCACCATGCTACCATAATTCTCACAATACTCACAATGTCATTTTTTTTTCTTAACTTATGCTGTTAGTTGCTGGCGTTCTTTTCCTTTAAGTAAACTGCAGCATAGGCGTACACAGGATTGTCCAAAGGGGCGGAGAGGTGTTCATCCGCGGCCAAATCATACCCGTTCCCAGCCAAACCGTTCACGGCCCCCAATTTCCCTTTTTTCTTTGTCAAATCATATCTGTTTCCAGTCAACAGTCAAACAGCAGCCGAAAAGTGGGGACAGAGTCCAACGTGAACATATTTTCACGACCAAAAATGTTAATTTTTTTTCTCTGCTAAATCATACCCCTTCACAGCCAAACAGCAAGCGATAAGCAGGTGGGTGGGGGTTGGGAAGTTGATGCAAAATATTTTTCAAAGGCAATTTTTTTTTTTTTGCTAAATCATACCCCTTCACAGCAAGTAGAAAGTGTGTTGGGGGGGGGGGGAGAGGAGCTGATGCAAAGAAACATTTTCAAAGCCAAAAAAGTTTTCCACGGCAAAATCATGTCCATTCATGGGGTAAAATTGAAAAATCATGATCGCTGGGAACTGGTGCTCAACCAAAAAGGCGGGGTGGGGGGGGGGCGTTTTCCGTGTAAAAGGGGGAAAAGAGGGTGTTTGAACACCCAAAACACCCCCTCTGCCTATGCCTATGAACTGCAGTATTACATCAAAATAATAATTTAAAAAATCTAATAATATTATACATTCATGAATATGGCTATCAGGAATGATTCCTCATGCAGTCAAAGGGAAATGAAATGGGCCCATGAGAATGGTCCATGGTGAAACTTTCAAAATTAAATGCAATGTAGGCAAGAAAGAAACTTTGGATTGTGAAATTCCATGCCACTTAGAGAATAAGCACTTAATCTTATGTCATATAACTGTGTTTTGTTTGCATGAAGATCTAAACACTACTGGTTGTTTCTTTTTATTTGGGGGGGATAATTGCAGAACCCAATCAGATCTGCAGGCGAGAATGTTCGAGAAATGCTTTAAAGCTGGACATGAAATGCATAATTCTTTGTCACAAATATGGCAACTTTGTAAGTAGACCTCTGAATTGCAAACTGGGCAACCATAATCAATGTTCACCATTTTCTGCAAACTTGTTTCCCCACCAAGCAAGATAAGCCATGCCATGCACAGTCTACCAGTAATTACAATTTCTGTTTGTCTGTCTATACTTAGTTCTTTCAGAACTCCTCTACATTTTAAGGGAAATTCACCTATGTCACTAATTTTTTGCCCTGAAAGGACCTTTTCAAAATGTCAGTGTTTGTGTTTATTTTGCTGATTGCCTTATTTTGTTTCAATGATACACAGAGTGGCCCATAAAGAATGCAACACTTGTGATCTTTAATTTCTTCAACATCATCGACCAAATGTCATTAATTTTAATTTTATAGTTTAAAACAATCATTTTCTAACAAAATGATGCCATGATTATTGATTTTGAGTAACGCATTTGGATCCTAGGACCATTTTTCAGAGGCAATGTAATTTCCCAAATTCGCTACTTATTTTCAATTCAAGCAGATTCCGGAACACTGATATATTCTTGCGTAATGGCGTGCCATACAACAGGCTGCGCAGACAAAGAGTATAACTGCCCTCACTTTGATAAGGAAGACAATAGGAGGAATGGCTCACACTGTCATTGTGGTTTGTCTACAGAGCTTATACTGTGGCACGCCGTGACGTGAAAATATCTCAGTGTTCGGAGGATTACTGAAGTTGAGAAAGAAGGACATTTGGGAAAAGACATTAACCTAGAAAAATGACCCTAGAATCCAAACGCCTTACTCAAAATCAATGGCCATGGTATAATTTTGTTGCAAAAAGAATGTTCTAACCATTGAAACAAAAAACAATGACATATGACTGATCATGTTGAAGAAATTGACGATCACAGGTGCTGCGATCTTTTCTGGGCCACCCTGTATAAGGGAGTCATTCAAGTAACTGTGATCTGGACTGCGAGAAGCTGGATAATTCAAAAAGCTCTATCAAAGTGTCCATATTCCCATATTAAATAACGGAGGCTTCACTGACAAGTGAAATGGCAATTCAGTAAAATTGAAATTAGCCTGTCAAAAATTCAGGCACATTTGTGTTATTTACAAAACTTCAGTCAAATTTGAGTCATTATTTACCAAAATTTAGGCACATTTGAGTCATTTTAAACAAATAATTTAATTGGCTCATTATTATCAATATTTTTGTTTGTTCAATAATGATGCAAAATGCAAATGGGTCATGTATGGGAGATCAAAGGCTAAACTGTGCATGGACTCATTTCGGACTACATTTAAAAAAATAATGAACAAATCTGGACAATTTTGTCATAAAAGACTCAAGGGTTTCCAACCCACGACTGAACTATCTATTTTTGATCAACTGGAGTGAGTCCTTTTAACATGCCGAGTTATAGCATTCTCAACAATGGACTGATATTGATTGGAATTGAAAGTTATCTTCATGGATGTTTCACCTCACAAGTAACTTGTGTAGATACAAAGTAATAATGGGCCGATTTGGGAAAATTAAAATTTTACAACAAGAATAACAAAATTAGTAGTTCTTTCAGTACCAGAAATAGAGCGAATAGTCCCCCTTGATTAAAACTGATATTGTTATTTTCATGGACATTTTGCTTCAGAAGTAACTTGTGCACATACAGAATGACAATTGGCCAATTTGGAAAATTACGATTCTACAATTAAAACAACAAAATCAGTGTCTTTTCATTACCAGAAAGATAGCGAATAGTCCCCCTTGATTTAAACTGATATCATTATTTTTATGGATGTTTTTCTCCACAAGTACCTTGTGCAGATATAGAATGACAATTGGCACATTTGGGAAAATTATGATTCTACAACAAAAACATCAAAATCACTGTTTTTCAGAACCAAAGGTCAACGAATAGTTCAGATTGATTGAAACTGATATTGATATGTTTGACGTTTTGCTCATGAGTAACTTGTACAGTAAAGAGTGATAATCGGCCGATTTGGAAGATTACGATTCAACAATAAAAACAACAAAATCAGTGTCATTTCAGTACCAGAAAGATAGCGAATAGTCCCCCTTGAAGGTTTCACTTTCCCTGACAAGGAACGTGCCGTCCCCCTGCTGGTATTTGGTCAGTAACTCCTCCGCCACCATGCGCGGTTGCTGGTCAGCATTAGTGTTAAGCTTGCCGTGGAACCACGGCTCAGAGTAGTGGAGTTCGTCGTTTGGCGTAGCCTTTGGTGAAAAAAAAGGGAAGATAAAAGCAAAAAAAAAAAAGTGCAAGCTATACCGAGTCTACAAGAACTAACAAATCATAAACTACAGAGTCCATGCACTATATCAACCCCTTCACGACCATCTATCAATTGCTGCATATGTAGAGTCTGCAATTTAGCTGTATATGAAGTTTCTGCGATTTTGCCGCATATATGAATTGTCTGCGATATCGCTGTATATAAAGCATCTGCAATTTCACTCCATATGAAGTGTCTGCGATAACGCCACATATGAAGTGTCTGCAATGTCGCCACATATGAAGTGTCTGCGATTTTGTTGCATTTGAATTGTCTACGATTTCGCTGCAGATGAAGTGTCTGCGATCTCACTGCATATGAAGTGTCTGCGATTCACTGCATATGAAATGCCTGTGATTTCACTGCGTATGAAGTGTCTGCGCTTCGCTGCATACAAAGCGTCTGCGATTTCGCTGAATATGAAGTGTCAGCGATTTCGCTACCATGGACCTGAAGGGCTTAATATATTGAGGAAAAGTGCCATGCAGAGTGATGAGGTACTGTAGTGATTAGGACTGTCCAGATATGATGAGAGAATCTACTAATCATGAAGTAATCATCTTGATCTTGTTCTCATCGATTTGCAATGAGATGCTAACATCTTGAATATCACAGGTAAATATCAGTACAATATGAGGTGAAATTTGGAACAATCAACAAATGACAATTACCAACAACTGATGTCTTTTTGCTTTTGTGTGTGTGTTTTGGCTTTGTTAACTACAAACAAATTAGGTGGTGATCTTAATAAAATGACACATGAAGAACTCTGTCAATATTATTAGGTTTTTTTTGGTGGGGGAGGGATGGGATACATGTGAAAGAATTATGTTTACACAAGAGAACGATCATCATTTGCAAAAGATACTAAAAATTTGTCACCATTTCTCTCATATTATATCTGGTCAGCCAAAATCACTTCAGACCAGCTGTGTTAGTAACGGCATGGCGGCCAAGAAGAGGAAAAAAAACCAAAACGTAGCTCCTCTTGTCAGAAGTCCTACCAGATGGAGATGGAGAAATCACCCGGGAAGAGATCGCTCGAACGGACGAGGAATGTTCCGTCCTCGCCCTGGTACTGCGTCAAGAGTTGTTCGGCGGCGGCACGTCCGCTCTGCCCGTCCACCCTCAGCTGGCCGTGGAACCAGGGTTCGTAGGTGTGTAGCTCCTCTACTGGGGTGGGCTACAAATTTGGGGGTTTGTTTTCAATGCACGATAGTTAGGTGTTAACACACTCTCGACACTCCAGTAATAAACTCAACGCACAATCACCATCTTCGCATTTTCGTCTTCCTCCAAAAGTGTGGTGACTATACACTCTGCCAATTTACTCCCCCACCCCTAATTTTGATCAGGCAACATAGTAAAATAAGTTGCCTCCAAATTTGGAACTCATCATTTTGTGTTAAGATAAGGGATGAAACAATTTGGGAGCATCACTATTATCTCTCATCTTTTAGGATTTCATTGTTCACACAATTTGTACAATACAGTAAAATATTGTTCAAGTTGCGAAAGGTTTCTCTAAATGCTATTAGGATGCTTCAATTAAATATTTTTTTAGATTCAAAATTGACAGGCAACACTCGAGAATATGCTCATCAAAATTTGATTTCATATCAGCGTTTATCATCATCATCTACATCTCCGACATCACCATCAAGCATCGAAATTACTGATGTTATCTTTGCACTGATTTTCATCACTTCACTTTCAGTATTATAATAGTACCATATCACCATCACACTCATCATCATCAACATCATCGACATCACCATCACCAACCCCATCATCAACAACAACAACCTCCTCCGCCGCCACCACATCCTCCTCATTATCATCATCACCATCCTCATCCTCATCAGATCCTCCTCCTCATAATCATTGAATCATCATCATCACCATCTTTATCACCTTCACCATCAATATCTCCCTCTTCTTCATCCTATTCTTCATCCTCAACCTCTTCCTCCTTCTTCTCATCATTATAATTAACCTCATCAATATCTTTTCTCCAGTATCATGGATGATGAAATAGTCTCCTCACCATGTCTAGTTGACTTGTGTCATCCTCATCATCCTGATTGGCTTGTGTATTAGCTTCTTCTGAGTAGTACAACTTGGTGTCAGTGAGAACAAAGTAATGTGGTGCCCACTCTTGCTATAAATGTCAGTAACAAAGACAAAAACAAATACAAATACAGTGATTGTAAAATCAGATCTAAAACACAAACTCTTCTGATACAAGATATGTTGTAATTACGGCCAATAAGTGTTCATTTTTTGTGTGAAAGTCAAATGTGTGTGTTCTTCACAGAGACAAATTCTGTGTTATATAAAATAATGAAAAGAAAAGGTAAATTGTAGTATGCACACGACACTATAATACAGGTCTAATTACAGTACATGCAGGGACAAGCATGAATAGGATATATTTCATAAGTTTATCTGATTGGTGATGATAAGTTTTACTTTATTTTATCTTAACTGTTTTGTCTTTAATTTACATGTATCTTGGTAAGTATTAAACCCCATTTTTTATTTATTTGTATTTATTTATTATTATTAGTTTTTTTTTTTTTGGGGGGGGGGGGGGGTAATATACTGTTTTCTACTTGATACCCATGATTTTTTTATCCATTTCAAATGATATAAAAACATACGACCTTTCCCTTAATTGTTCTACAAGTTGCCCTTCAGGACCTGAAGTTTTCAATATGAAAATATGCATCTCAGTTTAGATAATGCACTAATAATGACAGTTGCTACATAATTCTACATTCATTTCATGTTCTCTGGTGCTCCTATGTTACCATGAAATGGACATACAGTTTAACTAAATATCTCTTCACCAATTAATTTGAACTGGTTGAATGTTTGAAAACAAAAATTCAGAGCAAACATAATTTTGTGAAATTATTTACTTACGTCTTGTGGGTCTTCTAAAAGCAGAATTCCATTCTTTCTTGAGTTCCTCAAGTCAAGATCTGAGACTACATAACCATAATGTGAAAAGAGTTATCATTCATTAGTATTTTGTATAATTTTATGCAGTGGCTATTAAAAAGTAAACACAGCATGACAGCACTTGGTTATTCTCAATTCTCAATTATCACAAAATCATAACCAAAATGTGAAAATTACCTGAAAGGCAGGGAATCTCTTTTACATGCCTAAAAAATTAACATTGTGTAAATACTATGGCATTTAGAAGAAAATGCCATCTGGGAACCTTTAGCAAAATATAGGAGCTAGAAACTCAGTTTTAGTGGAATTATAGTGACCGTTAGACTCAGATTTGATTTTTTTTCTCGCGAGAAAAATAATTCCTACAATAGAACGTACACTTAAACGGCTTATTTGTTTTTTCTTTTTGCATTTTTTCAAATTCTAGGCAGTCACTGACCCCCAAACTTCACAGACATGCCCTTCATCAGTAGCCTAAGGGCATGGGTTATCGTTTTACTGGTCTGCGGGGATGTTTGCAAATGAGATCCACTGCCTTTAAAGCTCATTGACACGATTGGGAGAAATAAAACATGCCTTTAGAACAAAACTGGTTGAAAGATAAACCAAATGTACACCAGCTGGAGTGGATCTCCTGGCTAGAAGGATTTGTCTTGAGTTTGTTTACTTAAGGAGAATCAAGCATGAACAGCTTGCAGTTTAATTTTACCGGGGCACGATAGATTTAATACCCATAGAAGGCTACACTACAAATTTGTCTGTTACAAGGCATACTGTTGGACATTATTTTAAAATAAGTCAACTCTTGACTACAATCCCAATTAGAATCCCTGCATAGTTACCTTGATTCTAGAATAGTTTTTACGCCAAGTTGAGGACTACCCCCAATCATGTCACATTCCTTTAAGACCAAAGATGACCTTTGAACATACTCTGTAATTCAACAATATTGCTCTAATAGCAACCAACGGTTCCTATAAAACCCAAATTTCATCAAAATTGATAACCAGCAATTTTGTAAAACTTTATTAAATGTGACAACCTCATACTACCGAATTAGCCAAAAATGACCTTAAATTAGATGCTATCCTCCTATGCATCCAAGAATGTTCCAATACGCAAAGGTCATTATTACCAAGTTTGAACAAAACTGATCAAATGAGCAGCATGTTTACAAACTTTGGGTAAAATGTCACATTCTTACACACAATCATACTTATATTTGTACATACATTTGAACATGTACATACAAAGATACATACATACCCACAGATGGAGACATACAGACAGAAACAGTGATTACATAGTCTTTCCCCAAGCAATACATGTTTATGTATGTCAAAAAAGAAGATCTTGAAGAATGGCAAAAGTCAATGGGTGTTAAG